>JBBJLR010140957.1:0-16308 GCA_037577145.1 Brachypetersius gabonensis | reverse complement strand
CCCTACCCCCCACCCCCCCCCCCCCACCCTCGACATCGGCCACAAACCCTCAAAACCTCACTCCAATGATTTTGGAAAAGTTGGCAACCCGGCTATTTTTACTAAACTGGACCATGTGAGCAAAGTCTCTAAAGGCTTCATAAATTATATGTTCCACGCTATGCTAAATAGATTAAAAGTCCTCTATGGATGTTCTGGTCTGCTCTAAAACATGTGGAACATGTCAGTTATGTTTGCCAGGTCCCCTTTCACCTTTTGGAGCACAGATTTTGTGCCATTGGCGAGATGTCAACCTCGGAACTCACGTTTCTTGACTGCTACATTGGACTGTCTGGGGTCAAGATGGAGGAGGCTAAGATGGATTGAGTGGCCAAAGATATAAATGGTAAAAGAGATGCCGTGGTTTCTGGCCTTTCCTAAGTTTTACTGCAGGTTCATTCTGTTTGCAAACACAAGTGTGGTATGGACTGAATGGTAAGCATCTTCACTCGGTTTCTCCTTTAGTTTTAAAGAGCAACAGGTGAGAAATAACTGAACATGTGAGAAGAGGCGGTTCATGGTGAACGCACAGGGCTAATCAGAAAGGCCACAGCCTTTTAGGGATAATGGTCAAGGGCATGTGGCCTTCTATTTCCATCTGACATTCCTCGATGGAGCGCTCTGTGCCTGAGTTGGCAAGTGTAGTTGCTGATGACCAAGCAGAGTGTCTGGCGAAAACGAAATGTCCCACGGTGACATGAATGTCAACAGAAGGGGAAATGATTTATAAAGGTGTTTATCAAGGGACTATTTTTACCCCTGAACCTGCATTTCTCAATCAAAAAAACATTTTGGATGCTTGACCTGATTATATATTAAAGCTCAGGCGAAACACTTTATATTAACAGTATTATGTTTTTTTCAGTTATGACCCCTTATTCTAAGAATTATATTATGAAAAATCATAAATATTTTTAGTAGTAAAGACATTAAATCATGATGTAACAAAGCTAATTCACTATCATTTATTGTCAAGTTCTGATGAAATTGCATTTATTGTAGAGATTAATGCCATTGTAGCTTCATACTGCATATTATTGCACTGCATATTCATTCTGAATCTTGGCTATTATGGTTAATACAATTTATATTCTGGATATTATTTAATTAGCAACTTTATTCTGAATATGAATTTTGCAACTTTATTCTGGATCTACACTGCATCACATACACAGTATATAAACTATTAAGACCTTTACATTTCTTGTAAATTCATCCTGGATTTGATCATAAGATGATTATAATTTCATTCTTGATACTAAATATCATAACCTTATTATGGATATATTTTTTATTCTAACTTTACTCTGGATATCCATTTTTATTATTAACACTCCACCATGAATATTAATGTGTTTATAATTTCATTCTTTATATTAATTGTTTCATAACTATTGTGGATATTAATTTTTTTTTTCTTTTTTTTTTTTAAAAACTACATCACTCTTCACTCTTGCCCTATATCTACCTCAGCATCCATAGTTTATGTTCATCATTCTTAATACGTGTTAAAAGTCTTAATTTGCTTCCTGTTAATTATCTGAAACCTGTTGAATTATTGCATTGTCTTACAGTCATTTTTCAAAATCTTCAGTGTAGTTTTTGTATTATTGGAAGCCAGCAATTCCATGCAAAGATCTACCGAAGAAAGACCAACTATATGGCTGGAGTGGGTTTTTATCTTCTCGACAGCTTTGACAGCAACACGCTGCTAATTATAAGGATAAGGACATGCCCCACTGTGTGAAAGGAAGAGATAAGGAGTAAAGGTGTGTGTGAGGAGTAGGTACTGAAGCTCTTTCATGCAGGGTTCTTCACTCTCAGTCCAGGACGGGACACAGCACTGATAACCTCATTTGACTTTATTGTCCAGTTTGTCTTTGGCTTCTCCTTATTTGTACACACAAATATAAAACACAACAAAAACAAGCAATTTATGAACTGATCAACAACATTTGATACACTGAGGGAAAATAAGCGCATCTGGTTTAAATTCACTTGTGCCTTATGAATTCTTACATAACAATGGAATAAACTAAATTAGTTTAAGAGCCCCATGGTCATTTATCTCATATGACATCTTCATTTTGCAACTGACATTCACTGCTCATAAAAACTGCTCCTTTATGAGGTTTTTTAATGTACTGAAGTATCAGCCTTGTATGTACCCACATAATGAAGTTATTTGTAAAGTAAGCTAGCCCAGCTCTATGTGCTGACAGTGCTAAATCTATATGAAGTGACTCACTCACTCTTAAGAGCTCTTAAAGGCCGTTAATGCCGGCGGTGCTGAGTGACCCCCTTAACCATAGTTGATAACGTGATATTTTTATCACAGCTTATTTTTTATACTCTACCCTCAGGCCTCTGACTCCAGCGGCATTTGCCTGAAATGTGACGCAGTGTCTCCCTCAGGATTGTTGTCCCATGTCACGTGTCGTAATTGTCATAATGCCACAGACGCCGCCCTTTATCATGATCCTTTGCAACCAATCACTGGCCTTTGCAAGCACTGCGTTTGACTGCAGCCAAACCAATCGGAATATTTCTAAACCACTGACCTTTCGGAGTCTAGACTGGTATGCTCTTTGAGTCAGGTGGCCTAGGGACGGCCAGCTAGAGACGAACACTGGGAGGCTGTAGGTGAGCAGCACTTTCCAAGGACAGCACATGAAGAACCCTTCTATGAAGTTCATAGTGCAGTGCAATGACATATTTTGGCACTGGAATTTTTATGCCCTGTATATTTCCAGGACTGCATTAGATACTGTTATTATGAACAGACATAAGTACAAAATTCAAGCCTCAAGATGTCTGCTACTGTCCTTTATAGCTATGTGACATAATGGCAGCTAGAGACGAACACAGGGACGCTGTAGGCGAGCATCACTTCACAAGAATGGCACATGAAGAACCCTCCTAAGAAGTTCATAGTGCAATGCAATGAGAAGTTGTGGCACTGGAGTTTTTCTTCCCTGTATTTTTCCACTGTTTTTATGGACAGAAATGCAAGCTTCAAGATGTCTGATACTATACTTTTTTAGTTACACTGCATCATTTTAGCCATGATGATATATAACAGAATGTCATACTGTTTCGGAAACCACCTAAGCCAGTCTATTACCTCATTATCTGACAGTGTCTGAGACTAGAGGTCTGCACAAGGTGGGTTTACCTAGCGGCCTCGTGGGACAGCCGGTGGGATCCAATCTGAGGCACAGAGGTCAGCGCTGGTAAGCAGCCAATAGGTCGCAGGCTCATGTGGGCTGGTTATATGGCTTTTGTAGACATTTGTGTTCGTGGTAAACAAATAAACTGCAAGCGGGCCACATAGAATAACAAATGAGTAATTATTATATTCTGCATCCACATAATAAAGCTATTTAACATACTAAATAACTATATTTGCAAAGAGCAAATAATAATATCATATTATTTGCTATCCGTCTGTCTGTTGTCAACTGCCTGTTATAACCTGCACTCCGTTGAATGTTGTATGTTGCTGTATGTTGTACGTGGTTCATGGAGAAACATTGTCTCATCTCACTATGTACATGTTCACAGCTGCTGATGACAATAAAGTAAACTTGAACCTTGAACTAGTGGCAAATCGTATGCTATGACCTGAATATAAAAACAAGATCAAAAATAAGGAAAAGCACACCTCTACAGTAATATTACTTTCTGCTTGCATGTCTTTGGAAATCCAGTGGTATGTTAGCACTAAGCATTGCACATTACTGTTTTTGAATGTTCTAGACACCAGGATTAAACTTTTGAACTACCCCTTCCACTGTGTTACAATGTCATGATGTCCAAAATAACTTGTTGACAGATACAGGAGAAAAACTGGAACAGGAGCTGCAGCAAAACAACAGGAGATATGTGTGGAGAGGCATGAAGAACATCACCGGCTTCACCACCAGTAGCCTTGGGACTGATTGTGATTTGGAGAGGGCTGGTTTAATCTGTTCTTTAATAGATTTGACAGCTGGCCTGTATCCAGCATCTCCAACTCCAGCATAGCCCATATTGCATCCAGTGCACCTGCTCCCTCCATCACTGTCAAGCCAAACTGCAGCCCTCTGTCCTTCCTCTCCCACCATCTTACCAGTCAGAGTCTCCACCTCTTCCCACCCTGCCACTGCTGACCCTGACACCCAAAAACCGTACATCACCATCATCGAGGACCAGGTGAGGAGAAAACTTCCTGCACTCCATCCTGCTGAAGCACCAGGCCCGGACGGCTTAAGCACACAGGTACTCAATCTGTGCGCCTCTCAGCTATGTGGAGTACTGCTCAGGCTCTTTAACGTGAGCCTCAGTACCAAGAAAGTACCCACACTGTGGAAAACATCATGTCTGGTCCCTGTTCCAAAGAAGGTGAGACCCAGTGCCCCACCTGATTACAGGCCAGTATCTCTCACGTCACACATCATGAAGGTTTTCGAGGTCCTGGACACTCTCCGCCCCTGGTGAGGCCAGCGCAAGATGTCCTCCAGTTTGCATTCCAGGGCAAGATCGGAGTGGACGATGCCATCAACGTCTTCTTTAACTTCTCCAGTGCTTTCTCCAAATGCAATTTAGCACATTAAACAGTACATGAAAGAAGGGCGTATATACGTACCCCCACACACACGCACATGGACTGATTACATGTCCTGTCTGTATTCTGCACCAGTACGTGTGTTTTGAGTTATGGAGACTGTGCTTTTTAGTCTATAGTAGAAAGAGCGTGTGAGAGAGTGTGTGCATGAGAGAGAGTGCGTGTGAGAGACTGCGAGTAAGAGAGTGCGTGAGAGTGTGTGTAAGAGTGCACGTGAGAGTGTGTACGTGAGAGAGTGTGTGTGAGAGACTGCGAGTAAGAGAGTGCGTGAGAGTGTGTGTAAGGGTGTGCGTGAGAGTGTGTGCATGAGAGAGAGTGCGTGTGAGAGCATGAGAGTAAGAGCGTGCGTGAGCGTATGTGGGAGATTGCGAGGAAGAGAGTGCAGGAGAGTGTGTGGAAGCTTACGTGAGATTGTGTATGTGAGAGGGTGTGTGTGAGACTGTGAGTAAGAGAGTGCGTGAGAGTGTGTGTAAGGGTGTGCGTGAGAGTGTGTACATGAGAGACTGTGTGTGAGAGACTGTGAGTAAGAGAGTGCGTGAGAGTGTGTGTAAGAGTGTGCGTGAGAGTGTGTACGTGAGAGAGTGTGCACGTGAGAGAGTGTGTGTGAGAGACTGCGAGTAAGAGAGTGCGTGAGAGTGTGTGTAAGAGTGTGCGTGAGAGTGTGTGTAAGAGAGTGTGTGAGAGTGTGTGTAAGAGTGTGCGTGAGAGAAGTCAGTGGCGTATCTAGAACTTCCCGTATGCCTAAAGTAACACATTCCCTCACAAAATGTGTGCCGACTGAGTGACATAATAAAACACTCTGCTCTCTATGTATTTTTATTTTCCAACAATTATCCTTTTTTGTCCCTGGGTTTGCGGAGGTATGGTGCCCCACCTCTTGTCTTGGGATGTGTTTGAAGCCAGTGGTTCAAAATACAAAGACAAAACTTGGGAGAAAGTAGACATTTACCACAGGCCAGTTTTGGTGGGATGCAGACAAGCATGATGTGTTTAGATGTCAGTTTTGCAACATCAGGCAGGCGAGATATGGGAGCTGGCATTATTATGAAGTGTGTGTGTCTGTGTAAAGACTTTATTGCACTATAGTGCAACATGTAATGCAACTAAGAAGATGCCTATGGGGATCTCCTCAAATGAGGGATGATGGAAATTAAAAGCGATGTGTTCATTAGTTTAATATCCAAAACAATATCTCCTGTGTTAATCACTGAGCCTCTGGCTACTGCACAGGTAAAGGCGTAGTGGTGCATACAGTGAGAGTGTCATGATGAATCTTGAAAAAATGTTGGTCTTGTAGACGTAGCAATAAGACAGACCCATCATAACGCTCAGAGAGGCCAATAAAAACACTAATTTCCGGACAGTGAAGCACACTTGCGCTGCCAGAACCTGAAAAAGAGAGTGTTGGAATTACAGGTATTATTTGTCTTTGATTTCGATCAAATTGCGGGTTTTGGGAATCCTCAGGAATTTGCAGTCTGGATGTGAGAAAGCTGAATGGAGCAACAAACACGATCCCTGGATTTACAGGAAGGAGGCCACCCAGCTTGACCACTTTTAACATTGTTTCACTGCTCTCACTTTACACACTAACCCACCTGAGTATACCTGTTTGAACATTGCAGACAGAGGGAATCTAGACAAAAGGACTGGGATGCAAGACCACCACACCAACAGTGACTTTAATGCTATTGCATTCAGATTAGTATTTAGTTGCTCCACCCTTTGCAGCTATAACCGCTTTTCTTTTCACAAAGATTTTGTAGTTTTTGTCAGATTGTGCCCATTCGTTCTGTAGAGCATCTATGAGGTCAGGCAAGGATGTTGGAGAAGAAGGCCTGGCTCACAATCCCAAAGGTGTTAGATGGGAACCTTTTCTTTATGCACCTGCTTTGTGCGCTGGGACACAGTCATACTGGAACAGAAAAGGTTCATTAAGATTGCACTTCACTGGAAGAAAGGAGCCTAGCCCAAACCCTGAAAAACAGGAGTGTCCCAGTTCTTTTTCCATATAATGTACTTGGTACTGGCAAATTCTGTACCCACATGTTGATGTTGGATTAGAGAAAATGACATGGAAAAGAGGTTGAAAAAAATCAATGACAACTATAATAAAATTTGGTTGAATTGGTCATTAATCTCAAACAGCCTCGGCCCTGTGGTTCCTGTATGTCAGCTAAAATAACAGCCATCTGAAATTTGCAAATAGTCTGGAATTTAAATTAATTTTGTAAATTCCCTTTTTTGTCTTGACGGTTTTGAATCTACTTTTTTGTGTATTTATTTTAAGAATACGATATTTTCGAAGATGCTAATTGGTGTACATATGTATGCGTTACTTGTTAGCAATATTAGCCTTGTGGCGTTGGAGCAAACTGAAAGCAGCACAGTTTGTACACTAATATTCTTTGCTGACCAATGTGAGGTAAAGGGAGAAAGTGTGTTACATATTTCCCTGAATGTTTCCTGTAAGGTGTACGCTGCCTGCAGCAGGTTTGCTCTCTGTTTCCATATAAGGAACCACATTCAAATGCCTGTTAAACTAAGAACTTTGCCTTGCAGACATTACCACTGAGTGCCCTCTGGACTGGGTGTTTGCTAGCCTTGTTCTGCCGTCGCATTAACACTCATCCGTTCTCCCTTCCCCGAGCTCAGGCTGCCCCCAGCGTAGCTGTGTATGAATGCCCTGGTATAAAGCTGCATTGACTTTGACCTGCTCCTTCCTGCCAGCAGCAGCAGCTGACCGCCTGGACCCAGGCCAAATGGGCGACTTAATCCACGGCAACGTGCGACTGGCCATGTCCACACCCGGCTCTGCTCCAGAGAGAGGGACGAACTAATACTGCTCCTGACAAGCCACATACTCATTCATAAAACAAATACATTAATACATTTAAAAAATGCCTGTAAATCTGTAACTCTTTCAACAAATATGCAATAGAATGCAATAGAATACAGTGAGGTGTATTTTTCTTTCTTTTTTGGGGCTCATTTATATATATTTTGGCTTCAATAGCATTAGGTTTAATTTTAAAATGCACTCTGAAGGCTAAAATAAATGTAAAAAATAGAAATGTTTAAATATTGTAAAACATACCTGAGGAATTAACTTACACTTATGTCACACAATCACACCCTTTTTGAATAAAAAGCAGATGAAGGGTCTCAAATTTTGCTAAAATTTTATACACTGTAAAAGATATTTGAGAATTTTACATTACACATATTTTGTTTCTTATGGGTGATGTCCATCCCGGCATAAATTCACCTCTTTATTAAATAAAAAATTAAGGGGTCTCAAAATTTTTAATTATTTTTTATAATTTTTTGGCACGTACTTTTTTGCTTGACTGTCTTGATTTCTATAAATTTCCCTGCATTTTTCTGAAAGAAGTCCATGCAACAGAGCTTCTGTTCATGCAGACTCAGTGAACAGAAAGTGTCTGCTACCTGACTCCAGCCTGAAGGGGCCCGACTAAAGATTAGGTTTCGGTCTGGGCTCGGGACGTGCTCTGGTCAGGCTCAGGTTTGTCATCACCAGCAGGACATTTAAGTAGTTTAACTCAAGCCAAAGCTGTAAAACCACTTCTTTGATAAGCCATCTCTGTTAGAGCACACAAGCAGGTTTGGGTTGAGGTTTGAAATGTATCAGTACCAGTCGGACCAGAGTCCTAAAGCCAGGGGTCAAATTTGCATGGAGTTGCACAGCAGCTGTCAAACATTTGCAAATAATCTCATACATTAAATTAATTTAATTAAAGTCCAAATGAATTCTATGATATTTATATGATGCAATTAATGAATATAGAAATAAGGACTATCATTTATTGCCTGAAGCCCTAATTTTACATAGTTGTTATAATTTTAGTGTGGTTATTATTGTTAATAATTGTCAATAGTTAATAGTAACTCTGAATGCATGTCTTATTTACCTACTTTTTTGTTTGAATTGCTGTATATAGGCTACTTCTTGTCAAATTTACATTTCCACATGACCCACATTTACTCTTTCCCCTTTACTGCACTAATGCTGTTGATGTAAAATATATTTCACCATCTATTACCGTAAACATTTCCATCAAGCCCATTTAGTTCACAGTGGTTCTCAAATTGTGGTCCAAACCAAGCAGCTGCAGAGGCTTCATGTGTTTATATGTTGTTTTTTCATCCATTCATTCATAACAATGAATTAATGGGAAATAATGGGTTATATAATGCAGTGCTGGATGTAGTGGGTGAGTGGATACGTGCCACCAGTCAGAAACAGTGTGGATTTGCGTCAGCAGCTCAGAGAAAAAACGATCCGGTGCCAGCATGGAACAACTGTGGACCTCAGAGAAGGGGGCAGAACTTCAAGTAACAAAAGACGTTGGCAAAGAACAGAAAAAAAGTGGAGCATCCAAAATCTCTCCACCCTCTAGTGGGACCTGACATCTTAGCGTATAATGGATATCAGTGACAAGCTTGTCCATTATATGCATTTCCCTTCTGGGCTTTATAAACTGTGTGTGAATTGGGGATTAACTGGTTCTGAAAAAAATTGTCTGGCAGGTTCATCACCAACAAGTATCCAAACTGGATACACAAGACAGCAGAGAAAAGAAATAAAACAGCCCTGTAATAAAAGGGGAAAATTACTGAAAGCAGTAAGGTGTGAGTTTTGGAATCTGGAGCCCTCTCTGGTGGAAATATGAAATTGCAAGTAGCATTTGAATTTGCAAAATTAGTGATAACATTTTGAAATATCTCCCATGTTCAGTCAGTGGCTTACACTGGTATTAGGAGCTCAAGGACCTGCTGGTACATGAGTAACATTTCTACCTGCAGGGGGACATCGACGCTATGACCTTGGAGGGAGATGGTGCAGTTATGTTCTCGCCACACAGTCATTCATATCAGCGTTATCACTGCTTTGAACAGGATTTCTTTTGTATAATGTAATGCCTGCAGCTAAAATTTTGAACTAAAGCCTCAAGACTCAATTTGACAAAATTTAACTCAGGCTTACACCCCAGAGACGTAAGACTTGACTTAGTCTTACATCTGAGAGACTCACAATTCAACTCTCCCTCACACTCCAAAGATTCAATTCTGACTCACAGGATAAAGACTCTAGACTCCAGGCCATGGAGAGTGAGTCAGAGTTGAGTCTTGAGTTTCTGAGGTCCAGTCTTGTGTCTCTGGGGTGCACGTTGCAAAAACTCATCCTCAAGACTAGACTGGCACACCAGGTACTCAGGTTTTGACTCACACTTGTATTGTAGAGAAGCAAGACTCAAAGCAGAATCATACCTCAAAGACTCGCAACTCGACACTGACTTGAAACTCAGTTCTGACTCACATGACAAAGACTCAAAACTTGATTCTGACTCAAGCAACCAGAGACTCAACACAGACTAGGTACAAAACATGCAATCCAAATTGATGCTATTCAGATTTCAAGATTCAATTTCATATTGGAATTGACTTTTCAGCCAGTCACAGTCTAGCCATGGCCATTCACACTGACATAATATGGAGTGTTTCAGTTTGGGCTGATTTTTCTTTAAAGCATGTTACATATCAGCCAGTCAGAACAGGTCATTTTGGAGCACACTCTGGCAAGTTCCCTGCCCAAACACACCTGCTTCAACTCATCTGTTAATTGCCAGGTTTTGTGGGTGTGTTTAAGTAGGGGAACTACAAAACTGAACACCAGCCCTCCAGGACAATGGCCACGCACCTCTGTTATAAAAGATAAAGAGATGTTGGGAAATGGTCATGTAAAGTGCAATTTTTAGTTAAGCAAATATCTCTTTTATAATGACAGTGTATTCCTGTTCAGCTGTATTCTGTTTGCTAGCTGAGGTCTGGTGTTATTTCTGCTTAGGGTTAAGTTTAGGGTTATGTTTTTTGTTTTTATTTGGTTAGTTTTTTTTGGGTGGTTGGAAATTACATGCTCACTGCCTACATTTATTACCATTCTGATTTTTACATTTAGATTTTGAAGTTACTTAAAAATATCAGTTGTTTTTGTATTTCATAATCCCTGGACCAACAGAAATTACTCCTAACTTACTCGAAAAAAATGTTCCGTTAGTGTTCAGTTGACTTCCATTCAACGTTTGGAAGGTTTCCATCTCCTTTAAAATGACCAGATTCTTTGGCCTTCAGGCCTGCTCACTTTAAAG
The DNA here is from genome assembly GCA_037577145.1 of Brachypetersius gabonensis. Lineage (NCBI taxonomy): Eukaryota > Metazoa > Chordata > Actinopteri > Characiformes > Alestidae > Brachypetersius > Brachypetersius gabonensis. Next base: position 5,493 of record JBBJLR010140957.1, on the reverse strand, counting down.
AGACCACATCGGTTTGTAGAGAGTTATTTGAAAAGTCCACGTTATATTTACATTTATGAGCTGCTTTTATCCAAAGCGACTTCCATTCCCTACCTACAGGGGACAGTATCCCTGGAGCAATTTAGGGTTAAGGGTCTTGCTCAGGGACCCAGTAGTGGTGCTGAAGGTAGGATTTGAACCCATGACTTCTTGAGCTGGAGGCAAGTATCCTACTCTCTGAGCCACCTTCACCCCGTATTTATGCTTTTATTTTGGCATATTCATTATTGTTCAGTGCTTCAGTTCTATAAAAAGCTGTAAAAAAAAATAAATTAGGAATTAGTTTTGTCCCAAATAATGAACAGAGTCATGATAATACTTTATAACATCAAGAATGAATTGGTGGAGAATAGTTTCTGATTTTTCCGGAGGCAAGTGTCCTACCCACTGAGCTACCTCCACCCTATATATCCATGCTTTATATCCAGTTGAATCCTCCTGATTAAATGAATCAAGATTAAACAAGAGCTTATTGTACCATCACTGAAAGAAATAGAAGAAGCATAACCGGGTCAAAAACCATCTCACCACCTTTTTGTTTCCTACTACAATTTTTACATGATTTCAAACTGATGTTTGTATTTATTTTGGCTATACAGGACTACAGATTTATCAGTTTTATCACTTTAAGGAGAACAACAAAGCGAATGTTGCGTGAATCAGAATCGGGGACATGTGAGAAACAGCAGGCGGCTCTGATAACACACTCTGCAATTGAAAGATAAGGTGAGAACGTTTAACAGCGCTAGCAAAAACATCCGACGGTGGCCTTTCGGTTATGCAAGCGTTGTGGTGATAGCTGAGAGGCTGATTACCAAATATATGAGGTGACTTTGATCATTGCGTCCAGCAGATGGTTAGAAATTATGGCCTTCGTCCACCAAACTGGTTTACGTTCTCTTGGGAAGAATAAGCAAATCACTGATTAGCTCTTGAAGCTAGCTTCCATCCTCTGCACCATCGCGCACTGGGTCAGCCTGGGGCAGGACCTGGGGTGGGGGTATTAGGGGCACATTGACACAATTAAGGTATGGATTACTGCACCAGCAAGGGCAGAGGGGTTAATCTTTCAGGGGAAGTTTTGGATCAGAACACGTTCGTCCTTTCAGACAGCTGCTAAAGCGGGCAAGACCAATGCAGTTCAAGATAAGAAAATAATGACAAAACATTTCAATTCATTTGTTAAATTATTGTAGACATTGCCACATTATTCATTAAACCCTTCAAGGATCCAGCAGTTGTCCTTGGTTCATGTTTCCTATTGTATTTCTTGTTTGTTTGTTAGTTTTTGGAAATGAAATGCCTAATATGACCCTACCTGTACTCTGACCCCTGCTGTTGTCATAAATAATTTCCAGAGGGGCTCTGTTCAGATTAGACCTTGCAAGTAAATGTTAGCAGCATACTGTGAAAGCCTTCCTTTATCCTCTATATGTCTTCTTTATCCTCCACAAGAGTGGGACTGTGAATGAGCTTGTCATTTCATAGTGACTTCACAATCCAAGATATTTGGTTCTGAATTTAGACAACACTAACAACAAATAAAAGAATTGGCCTCAAAATCATGATTTGCAGGAATGTTGTTGAAGTCCAGATCAAAGTCTAAGCCACAGGATGGGATATAGTAGGCAGCAAGTGAACAGTCCGTTCTTGAAGTTGGTATGTGTAAAAGAAGCTGAGCAGCTTTGACAAGGGCGTGATCGTGAGTCAGAACAAAATGGCAGGTCTTATGGGTTGTTCCTGGTATGCAGTGGCTAGAGTCTATCAAAACTGCTCTAAGGAAGGAAAACCCAAATGGTGAACCAGCGACAGGATCAGGTGCTCCCAGGATCATGGCTCACTGTTGCATGTGGGGAGAGAAGTCTAGACCATCTGGCCTGATCCCCAAGAGTGACTGTAGCACAAATTGCTGAAAAAGTTCAAGCTGGCTTTTGATAGAAAGCTATAATAAAACGTTGTGCATCACAGCTTCCTGTCTTTGGGGCTGCATAGTCGCAGACTGGTCAGAGTCCCCATGCTAACCCATGAACACCAAGAAAGAACCTACAGTATACGATGTGCATAACTTACAAGGTGTGCATGACTTTATTGATCCTGTTGACCTGAGTATTTTGCACCTATGGTCCAGGAGGACGATGTTTTGTCTGTTTACTGTATATAGCTAAGATCACAATATAGTTCTACTTGACTGCCACTTGACTTAACTCGAAAATATGGCACCAAGATGTGCTATTGGAAGAAGACAAGGAAGTGTGATGCTCTAGGCAATAATCTCCCTCATCACTCCCCCATCCCCATTCACAAACAGAGCCAAACTCCCAATTAATCCGAAATGTACTGATAGAACATTCTGTGACTATCATTTGCCTGTGTTTACAGTGTTGGCTTTGTTCAGAATGACCATGCAATGATGGTGATGGTAATCATTTTATACGCATATAATGTGATAATAATACAAATCACCTGAATGCAAAATGAGATGCAAGTCAACATCAGTTGGCATCAGAACATGATCAATGTTGTTCAGGGAACCTTTTGTTCTTATTATCGTTAAAGATAAAGGCTAATAAAATCAGCAGTGTAGGCCCATCAGAACTGTTCATTCATTATGTATGAAAATGCTAATCAGATTTATATTGACTTATGAAACCAGTATCAGTTAATGAAAAAAGCTGCTCAGTAGATAAGGCTGAGTTGCATCAGGTATTGTTGGGTCATGTATGATATAAACTCCTGTGATATTTCCAGCTGCAAAACAAAACTAAAACTATGAACTGTAATAACACCGGCTGTAATCTAGGTGTCACTGAATTTCCTGGTAAATTATCAGCTTCTGTCAAGTTCCAGTAAACCTCTCCATTGTTTGTATTCAGTTTAATGCAGGTCAGTATATATTATACTGAATGCATACAACCAAGAAGATTTTAAAAAGTAGTCGTACACACATACACACACAGACACATGTTTATATATATTTATACTCTGTGTGTGTATTTTATATATATTAAAAAGTGTGTATCCTCTGGTGGAGTCCAGTGATTGATCCCAGCTGGCAGAGTGGAGTTGACCCATATTGACCCTTTAGTGACCCCTCTAGTGGCCGTGGGAAAGCGTCACTCACACTGAGGCCCTGAGGCTCAAGAGGGCCCACACACACACACACACACACAGCACCTGAACACAAGAAACACCCCCCACTTCTCTCTTTTTTCTCCCTCTGTTCTTTCTCTTGCTCTTGCTCTTGATCTTTTCTCCATTCTCTATCATTCTCTCTCTCTCTCTCTCTCGCTTTCTCTGTCTGTCTATCTATCTGTCTCTCTCTCCCTCTCTCTCCATTCCTGTTCTCCTCTGCAATAGTTTTGCCTGGTGACAGAGCTTGATTTGTGTGATAACAAAGGTAGCGTCAACTGCTCATTTTACAAGACGTCCTATGTCAGATTTCTTTATTTCTTTATTGATGGATATTTATCACATATGAGCTACTAAATACACCCAGCAGCTTCAGTATCTGACAGCTCACAGAGCTTTTAACACATGCCGGAAAGCCTAGGTGTTCAATTTCAATACTGTCTTGAAAAAAATCCAAAATGATAATAATTAAAACATTACCGTTTGTATGGAACTGTAAATCTGGATCCCTGACGTGCCCTTAAGGTTCACAGTGATCAAAACTAGGCACCTGGGTGCATTCATACTATTTATACATCCACTGAGAGTTGGCTGGAAAGTTCTGCTCTTTTTACTGACTTGTTCGTTTGAATATTTGACATTTTTCAGCATCCCCTGAGTGTAAAACTGTGTGGGGAAATACGGCTATGGCTGTAGCTCTCACCTGAAGTAAAGTGGCCCCTTACAGTCATGCATGAACACACCACAGCACACGAAAAATGTGAAATTCTTTCTCTGCATTTAACCCATTCACCAAGTGAAGCAGTGGTCAGCCAGTGACACAGGGAACAGTGTGTGGGGACGGAACTTTGCTCAAGGGTATCTCAGTGGTGCCATTGGCAGTCCTGGGATTCGAACCCACAAACTTCCCGATCGCAGGGGCAAATCTCTAACCCCCAGGTCACCAGCTGCCCCAAAAAATGATGAAAGTTCGCAAACCCTAAGAGAAACATGGTTTGCGTAACTTGGTAAAGAGTAATACATAATACACTGTTATTCAGCTGAACTGAATGTTTACTTATCGCTGGTATAAGAATCATGCGCCTAGCAATAAAAAAGAATTCACTTTAGCCTTCCTGCTCATTGAAAACCTATAGTGTGAATTTGCTAATGAAGGCAAGTTAAACATCCAGCTACATTTAGAAGAGCACGATACGACAAAATATCAGTATTGCAATTTTATTGCTACATATTGTGATTGCAATGCCTTTCATGATACACTATATGGACAAAAGTATTGAGACACACCTCACTTCCAGTGAAGGACAATCTTTATGCTTCAGCAGACCAAGACATTTTGGACAATGTCATCCCTCCAAACTTTGTGGACACAGTTTGGGGAAGAATCTTTTCTATTCCAGCATGACTGTGTCCCAGTGCACAAAGCGAGCTCCATAAAGACATGGTTGGATGAGTTCTGACCTCAACCTTCGAAATGAACTGGAACAGAGATTGCGAGCCAGGCCTTCTCTTCAAACCTCATAAATGCTCTACAGAATTAAAGGATACACATTCCCACAGAAACTCCACAGAAGCTGCAAAGGGGGAAACAACACAGTGTCATTAAAGTCCCTGTTGGTGTAATGGTCAGGCTTCCCAATACTTTTGTCTATACAGTGCATTAAAGGGACTTGAAGACCGTAAATATTGTTCTAAATGGTGCGTTTACTTCCCCAATCCATACAGTCCATATCTGGAAAATCAGCTACAAAAACAATCTATTTTCAAATCAGTTTTTGTGATGTCACAGAGCCAACACATTTAAATACATCTCTGTATTAAGTGGTTAATAACTAGACTTTTGTTGACTTAGGTTGACTACTTGACTTGACATAATGACCCAGTAACTCACCTGGAGCTGTGATTGAGCGCTCTGTCAGAAATGTCGTGATTGGTTAGAGGCTCATTTGTACTGAGAATATGCAGCAGTTTCCATGCATGAACAAGTCGGTTGCTAAACTGTCACAATTCAGATGAGTGGCACACATGTGCAGCCCATGGAAAATATACTTCTCATTGACTGTTTTGTACAGGCTTTAAGAGAAAGGTTGTCCATTAATAGAAAGTGCTAAATGGCAAACTTCAATTTCATATCCAATATCAAGACCCACTGCCAAGGCTGTCTACAGGATTTATTCTGCTGTGCTGCCCTCTAGTGGTCAGTCTTCGCATTGCTTGCAATACAAAAAAGTTGTTCTACTTTGATCAAAAGCGCGCGCACACACACACACACACACACACACACACACACACACACACACACACACACACACACACACACACACA
>JBBJLR010140951.1:0-16308 GCA_037577145.1 Brachypetersius gabonensis | reverse complement strand
ACACACACACACACACACACACACACACACACACACACACACACACACACACACACACACACACACACACGTACATACTGGACTGGTAATACACTGAAAAGTTGTCAGCCGGCATTAAAAAGACGAAGAAGCCTGCTGCAGCATCCTGCTCCGTGTCTTGTACTTGTAATTTAGTTTTTAAACTCCCTCCCCCCATTTTCAACTCTTATCAACTGAGTTTAACACAAAATTAAAGTGTTCTGGGAGCATATTTAGGGGCTTTTTAATTTTTTTTTTTACCCAAACAGAACAATCTAAACCTCTGTGTTCACTCAAACACTTCTTTATAAGGGGATTCTGGAATTGAAGTGAAGTTCCCTCTTCACCCAGAGACTGCATTCATTTTCAGACTTTAAACAAGCCTTAGCTGGTCACTGTGCTTGTAAACTATTGAATCAATGTTAGAAAGAAGTTAAACTAGCATAGTTGAAAGTCCTTGCTGTCTGCAGGCCTCACCACGTGTCTGTAGTAGGAGGAGCTGGAGCACTGCTGAGTGACTCCCATGCAGAAACACGGCAGACAGCCGTCTTTGTTGGCGGTGCTGAGGTAGAAGTTGCCTGATTTGCAGTTGGAGCACGATGGACCCTCCACATTCATCTGGGTGTGAGAGCGCATAATGAGAAATTTCATAAGTGTTTTCATCCAAACTTGTGATATGGACTTGTCATATGCAGTGGGATTTGTAAAAGTGAACTTGCCTTGCAAAGGCAGATCCCGTTTGAACGGCAGCCCTCGCTCCCTCGCTGGTCACAGCTGTAGCAGTTCCCTGTAGACAGGAAACATTTGCCCAGAGACTTATTATAAGTGTAGTGGCTCTTTTTGTCTCTTTGAGAAAAGTCAAATGTTGAACACAGTCATACAGAATACAAATACTGTCAAAAAGAAAATCTTCATATGGTGCAAGAAACAAAACCACCTCATAGCTTCTCAGTAGTTATATATTGTATATCATGACCAAAATGTACATTGAAGCTCTCAATTAACACCCACCATTGTTTCCTGGAGTGCAGCTCTGTCCACGTTCAGGATTGCCTGTGTATCCAGGGGCGCATCTAGAGAAAAAAAATCAGCGACAGCACAGTGAAACACTTTTCCGAAGAGTTAATTTGCCTTCTACAAACAGATAAACAGATGAAATCAGGGGCGCCAGAAGCATTTTTAATGTGTGTGTGTGTGTGTGTGGGGGGGTCTTTTTAATTGGTATACATGCATTGGACTTGTGGGAGTCCTCCCTGCTATAATGGTTCCGGCGTCCCTGGATGATACATCACAGTGTGTCCTTGCATTACTATTGGAATGCTGGTATAGATGAAGAGGGCCCAACTGACTGCTATCGATGCCCAATCGCCAATAATGCTGGGCATGATGGCTGTATTAATATACTGAAAAATCATGACATCGCAATGCAAATACACAACTATGTGAATCATGGACAACGCATTATGGAGAGTGAGTATTCTATTAATTATGAAAAATGATGCAGATTATGCCGCAACTGAATACAGTCTTCTTTAAAATTTTGTTTAAAATATTGCAAAAATATTAAATCATGAACCCAGAATCATGAATCGAATCATGAGCTTTGTGTATCGTGAATGTTTTATATTTATATTTTATATCTGAAATGTTGTTAGTGAAAGTACTGTTTCTCAACTGATAAAATTCACCATTCAAATAAACAGCAGAAAGTCAGAAGGGCACCAGGCAACGTGCCATTGTTTTTTAATGAAGGTGCACACACTGGCACGGACGCGTGGTGGCGCCTGCTGACTCTGAATGCCAGTCCATTTTCTCCACATGCCAAAGCCTGTCACTCAGCATTTTGCCCTTGTGGAGTTAAATGGCTGCTTTTAAGTTTATTCATGGTGAATGACCGTAAAGCGTTTAAAGAGTTTCAGATAAACAGACAAATGTTAAATGCCTGCTACCTAACATTACAGACTAGTTTTTTCCATGTCATTTTTTAGCTCAAACAGCAAATACCAAATTTCGTTAACTGAATTTCATTTCATTAAATGTATACAAATGGAGATTTATAGCGATTTATAGAGATTTGGCAGTTCAGTCTACATTGCTGTGATATATTTGGTGACTTATATTAGGGTTTAAAGTGGCCAAACCCTGTTATATCCAAAAAACCTTATATTTATTGATGTGTTCATAAAATTAATAGTTTAACATTCTTTACTAAAAATACAAAGATACAGACAAGAAAAACAGAAACATAAACCTGCTTGCATAAGCAAGGAGAGCAAACCTTAAATGAAAGCAATGCAAGCATACAGAACTGTTATCTGCTTCTCCTAGTGGTCATTAAAAGAGGAAAAAGACTGCAGAGCAGGTGCAGTGAGACAGTGGTACCCAGGTTAGGAGATGGGAGAACTGCGACATGCCTAAAGTAAGTATTGAGGTCTCCATTCTTTAAAAAACGATCTAATTAAATTAATTTATCCTAGCATTTCTAAAAAGAAATGCAGAAAAACTGAAGAACCTGAGAGCAGGACCTAAAATGCTCTACTGCTTACATGAGGAAAAGCACCTCGCCCCAAAGCTCAACAGAACTGGCTGAGGAACTTACCTGCTGGGTGTAAGCTCCAAGGCAGTCCATTCTATCAGTTCAGTCATGATTCTGACACCAGTCACAGATATGTTTACAAATTTTCACTTTTTTTATTGGTCTCCCAACTGACTTTCGAAATCAGAGTCTTTGTTACTATAAACACTTTCACAGTTTCTGCTTTAGCATGTAGGTGATTACATGCCATTCCAAATACTGAAGGAGAAACAACTTAGCTGTTCGGACTTTCTTTCAACAAAAAAGCAAGAAATTCAGTGCATTAGCAGTCTTAGAACAGCAAATTTGTCAATCAGATGGACACTGGAGCATTAATATGGTGAACAGTTTGAACAGTTAATCCCTAGTGTTCTTCTAGTCATTTCAAATGTCTGGATATTTGTTTCCCACATAAAGCAACAAAACAAGGCAGATGAACCAAGGTCGGTGCAGCCTTGTGTGCAACACTGCTGTCCTCCATGCACTAGGCTGGAGTTCTATTCCTTTTCCAGACAAGCACACAATGTTACACCAATCAGAGTCCTTGGGCAAGACTCCTAATGCTACACTTATTAAACTGTAAGTCGTTGCAGATAAGATCATGATCAAGCTGAAGACAAGAAATACAAAAAGCAATGCATTTTAGCACAAAATATTTAGGTTCATTGTTAATGGAACATATAACACATGATATACACAATGCAACATACAAGCATCTTTTAAAAACAACAAAAATAATAGTAGGATGTATAAAACAATGCATAAGACATATTTTAAATGTGTATCCACTTCTCGGTGCTGAAAACCTGCAGCATTCTAACAGTTAAATGGTGGCATTAAGATTCTTCTCACCTTTAATATATTAATCCATTAATCCATAAGGAATGCAATACAATAGTTCACAGGCTAGAAGAGGGCTTTAGGTATCCGGAATGATTTTTACAGGAATAGCCAGCTTTCCAAGAATAATATGGAGCTCCCCATTCTGTACCTGAAATTGTCGGCTTGATGTTATTTGATCATCTTGGCGGTTTAGTTTAAGAACCTCTAAAATATTAAAATGTGACTGGTGGTTGCTTCTGGCCTTTTGTTTTTTGGGGATGTCAGGTTTTACCTTGGGGCTAGAGCAGTCAGGCTGCTTGGCAGGGGGAGATTTGGAAGGTACAAATTCTTTTTTGGGTTGCTTGGAGGGTTGGTATAATGGACCTTGAGATGAAGGATCCAACTGATTGTTTGTTGTATTTTTATTCTTTGGGATTTTGTTAGCTTGGACTATTTGAGGTCGTCTAATGACCAACTCTGTTTTGGCCTTTTTGGTTGGTGCCAAATCCAGATCTGACTTTTTTGCATGTTTTGGAAGAATTCTGGTCCTTGGTTTGTTAGGTGGTGTGGAAGATGATTGTTTCAGATTGTGTTTCTTTATTGGAGGTGCTCTGGTATGGGAAGGGGGCTCGAGCTGAAATCTGGGGTTCTTCTTTCCATTGTTTAGGTTTTTTTCAGGCATAGACTTTGGAGTAATTACTTTTGAAGAGTCCTTCGATAATGGCTTCTTTTGTTTCTGTCGGACTTGTTCAGGTGTTGGTTTTGGTGTTTGGATCGTGCTAACTGGCGTCTTAAACTGCTCATTTTGATCTGGGGCAGAACTAGTGGAGAGTGGAGATGTGGGATGTGCTGCTTTTTCAGAAAAGTTTTGCTGTTTATTGGACTTCTTTAAGGTAGAGTCAACTCTTGTATCCTTTAACGATGATCTCCACTTATTAGGCTGTACCTTTAGGGTTGGTTTTAGCTGCCCTTTGGGTTGGGTAACAGTGGTCTTACTTTGTCTTTTCCGCTGAGAAGTGGACGTAGGGGTGGTGGGAGAGGCTGACATTTTAGGAACTGTTGATTTCCTCTGGGGTCTATTAGCTGGTAAAGATTTAGTTGTGGGCAGAACTGTTACCAGGACTGGGGCAACAGTTCTAACCTTCTTAGAAGGGCGGGATGAGCAACAAGTCTGTTTGACTTTGTATAGTTCTTGAGCAAGAATAGTTAAGCTATCAATCAGGATCTCCAGCCTGTTCTCAAGGTGCTTCAGTCTGGCCTCCATGTCAGTGTAGTTCCTGGACAGGTCCTCAGCCTGGTATCTCCTGTCCTTCATAGGGACCATCCTGGTCAGTTTGTCCAACTGCAAGCTGAGAAGGCTCTGTTGGATTTTCATGCTCTGGAGGTTCTCCTTCACATCCAGTGTGTTGCTCTCCAGAACGCCCAGTCGCCGGTTGAAATGGTTCATGTGCATCCGGAGCAGGGACTGATAGCTATACTTTCGAGTTTTGGGGCTGGGAGTGTGTAGGGAAGGACCTGGAGTCCTGATAAGGCTTACATTAACTGTGACTGAAGGAGTAAATTGTTGGCTGTGGAAGGTTGTTACCAACAAAGCTCTTGTGGGAATTTCTGACTGTAAAGACCTTGAAGGAATAGCTATTCTCTGGCTAAGATCATCCCCTTGCCCGCTACTGTCCAACAATTGAGTTTCCTCAGAAACATCTTCATTGCACTCCAAAGGGGGAAGTTTGTTCCGCTGATCTTCCAGGTAGAAGTCTCCACAATTGTCAGTCGTCTCTTGTCTTGATTTGAAATGTTAAGAGAGTATAACTTGGGAGTAGGGTTCGCATACAAAGCACCTTTTTCCCCCAAGTCACCGAACACTGAACCCTTTGCACTCAGGAGAAAGGGGTACAAATCCACAGAAGTCATATAAAGCCACCGCCTCATTTATGCCAGGGAGGGAACTTATTTTAACATGACAGGCATAAACGCTGACCTCATAGTCCCATGGGCATCTAAGCATTTAACCAAAAAGAGCTTCAGAACAGAATATACAGAATAGCATGATGCAATAGCAAGTGCCGAGTGCACACTACACGGGCAGATTTTGACAGATTGGTGACAAACTGCAGACATTGACATTGAAATACCAAATTTGTGGGCCATTTTCCTTTTTCTAAATCTGAAGCTTGTGCTGTATGGGCCAAATGATGCGTTACCAAACAATACATTTCCACATTTCCAGTACTTTCTATTAGCAATAAATACCATTAATTGCCCTTAAATGGGCTGAAATGTGTAAATGTAAATGACTCATATTATTGACCTACCTAAATCACAAATTACAAAAAAAACTTTTTTGCCCATCTTCACTGATTCCAATCACATACTGGTATATGATCTGGTATAATTTTTGAGAATATTTGAGAAGAAGTAAGAAAACTGAAGAGCAATAGAGGAAACTCAGTGGACAAGACAGGAACAACCAGAACAACTAGAAAATCCAAAGTGTGATTGCATGTTTGCTATAAAACTAGCGTTTAATTAGTTTTATAGTGCTGACATGAGCACAAGATGCTTGTTTGATTTGAGGAGATGCGAACACATTGCCAAATGTACTGAAATGACTTCAACAAAAAGTTGCACAGGCTCTGTTTTCGCAACGCCACATCAAAATTACCCTGAGACAATGGGTTTTCAGGATCATGTGCTTGTGCATGACACATTTCTCAAAATGCTGTGCAGTGTAAGCAGTTTTCGGAGAGTTTGAAAGTCGTGTAGTGTCCACTTGGCCTAAAAGCGCTCAAAGCAGCCCTGAAGCAAAAAACAGCAAAGCAATACAGGACAAATGGCATCCTTAGTAAGAAATGTCACGGAAGTCCGAGTGAAATTTAGCGGAACAAATGTGAAATACATACACAGTTCTTTAACTCATACTTCACAATTAGCTACATGACCTAATGCTGCAGCAGACCTAGGATCTACTACACTCAATTTCCATGAACACACCTTTAAAAAACCTCTCATTTCAAAAGTCCTCACAGTAGGTGCACACATGACTGCTACAAACAAGCTGGTACTAAAACGTATCCCCACACAAAGACATTCAGCTGTATGGGTGGCGTTAATTCGAATTTGGCTTCTCCCATACATCCCTGTGGAAACCACTCAATCATGACTGGGGTGAATAGAGACATGCAGTCGGCCAACATGCTATGAAGCTTGAGAAGGGGACCAAGACCCCTCCATCTGCAGCCTGGTCAGCCCAGCATCCCCAGACCATTCGGAGAGGAAAAAGCAATCCTCTTTACCAATTTAGAAAAGAAGAGCAGACAGCTTACCTCTCACAGCGCCTTCCAGTATAACCCGGGGGACAGTTATTACAGGTGGGCTGTCCATCTGTGTCCAAGTAGCAAGACCTGGCCCCACTGCAGATGGGAGAACATGATTAGGAATCCTGGCAAGAGCAACATCTGGTACAAATATATATACATACACAGTACTGTGCAGAATTTAAAACCTGTTCAAATGAACTGTGAGTGCTGTTTTCCACGTTACTCACATAATTTAACATTCTACAGTAAATAGTGACTAAGCACAGAATATGAATGTGTTCCTTGTGGAAGCCCAGTATTACTTGTAGCTTCCTTCAGAAACCTGGTTTGACTTCATTAAATTAAATCAGGAGATGCTGATGGAATTTCACAAATCAAAGCAAAGGCTGGAGGAACTGGGGGGGAATCTGGAACCGAACCTGTGTTCTCCTGACCACACAATATCAACTACTGTTTTACAAACAAAACAAATCTCAATACTTTTACTGCTCCAAACAATTTGCACAGATGGTTAAGACTTTTGCACAGAACTGTATATTATATATATCTTATTTAAAAGGATGAAAGATAAGTCAGGTTTAATATGATGACATAATTTGCAAATAGGCATCAGATCTACTCCATCGGCCTAATATTTCTTATTATTGTAGATTGATGCAAAAGTATTTTACTTGTTTTAACAAATGTAATCAAGTGTTAAACATATGGGTGCAATGATTTTCAAAATTCAAGCTAGAAATGTCTCATGCAGTGGCAAGTGTGCCAGCCTAAACTCACTTGTTGCCAGGGGCAGGTCCAAGGCAGGGGCATGGTCTGCAGGCCTGGGGGCCGCCAGTCACTGGGTTGCCATAGAAACCAGGGAGACAGCTCTCGCATCGAGGCCCAGCTGTGTTGTGCTGGCATTGCTGTAATAAAGAGAGGAGAGTGGTGAGGCACTCTGGACCATGAGAGCATCAGATACTTCCATATTAAATACATTAAAGTAACATTTACACAACTTTCAAAATGTAATATTTGCTTCCTAACTAATTTACTGTTATTGTGTTGTGTGGTAAAACCTATTTTACTTTTATAGGCACAATTTTTGAAGTCAATCTGAACAGCAGTTACTTGAATATAACATTAAAGACAGTAACAAAAAGAATCGGTTTAATTCTAATGCAGAAAAAGGCAGGTTGAGAAACGGCCATGTAAAAGTATACCTCTGAACTGCACAGCTGTGTGTGTTTGTGTGTAGAGAATGTTTACCCACCAGGCACGCTCCCGTCTCTGAGTCACAGCCGCTGGCGTGCCCGTGGCACTCGCACTTTTCACAGGTGCCGAGGTAGAGGCCGGACCCGGTGCGCGTGTATCCGACATCACACTCCTGCAAACAAAGCGTTACACAGAGCTCATGTGATGGCATGCAATATGTGGAGAGTTCAACAGCCCAGACAATATTAATTTGCACAGCAAGATAGTAGATGTCTCTACACCAGTGACAAAACGTGAGTATTTCTATTTAAGAAATAAACATTGTCTCGCCAGACGTGCTGCAAGGGCGAGGCTGGTGACTTCTAAAGTCTGGGCAACACACCTGGCAGGAAGGTCCTTTGTAGCCTGGAGGGCAGGCGCACTCCTCCACTTCCAGGGCTCTTTCGCTCCCTGAGGAGTGGGGCACTGCAATGTCCATCTGGATGTCAGAAAGGCTACATAGAACACAGAACACAGAGGGGTTCTTAAGCAAATTGACACGGTTTACCAATTTATCAAAGGCATTTATCAGAAGCTCTTTTTAGCTTCACACTGAAGTAGCTAACAAGAAAGATTTTACTGGACCACCAGCATTTTGCAAACCGAATCTCATGCTTGCCTCAAACCACACTGAGATTAGTCATTTTACACAGTCTCTCTTATGTGGTTTCCATTTCTATCAAAATAGGGACAGCCCTATAAGTTTCTCACGGTCTACATTATCTTGAGTTCTGTGGAGGCCTGCTTTTGACTCTGATCAACATTTTAATGCAACGCTATGCCATTAAAACACATCTACACACTTTATACAATGAATATGGTTTCCTCTGTTTTAAATTCCTGATGCAGTCAAACGGAAAGTTTTCTTAGTTTCCATTTAAGTGTCACCATACCATGCAAAATCATCACGCTACAATAATTTGAGTGAGTCATATTGGCCAGTAAATTAGGGGGTACAGTCTGCACAAGCAGTGCATAAACTTTACTTTGAAGATTGTGATAGCCCATTAGATTTACATTAGGGGTGGGCAGTGTGAAAAAATATACAATATTTAATACCCAATATAAATAATAATAAACAGACAGAATGTGCTAGTTTAAAAATTCAACTGAAATTGTTCTTCAAGTACTAGCAGAAGCCATAACATGCTCAGAAAAACGTAATGCCCACAATAACATACCTGCTCTCAGCCATATTATCTGCATAGGTGGCTCTGATCATGAAGGCAGTAACATCAGCGAGGGCCATCAGCAGGTGCTCTCTAGTGCAGGGCTGTCCGTCAGCCCTCCTCCATGCAGACTGGTGGAGATCATAGACAAAGACAGATAATTGCATCACAAAGATCACAAAGATACCCAAAATGCAGGGGGTCCGGGTGCTGTTTCAGGCCTGTTTTAACAGCAAAAATTATAATTAAAAACTGAATGCATATATAAAGTTTATCCATCATTTATCTTAAGCAGTGCATGTGTTTACAGCAAGACCAACAGCTTCTCTCTGCTGCTTTGGAGACGTGCAACTAAAAATGCAGGTCAGTGTAGCTATCAAGAATAAGAGTAGTCTGTCCCACTACAAAGCCTGCGTGACAACACAACTTGCAAAATAAATTTTAAAAATCAGACATTGTTTGTGTGCATGTTTGGGTGCATTTTGATTATTCTATTCCAACCTCTGTAATTATATCCCACCCAGACTGTGTTCAAGCGTTCTGAATAAAACATTCTGAATAATGAAACTGGAGGCAGATTTCAGCTCGCTGTTGTAAAAGTGGAAAATTGTTCATAATTTGCAAAAGACATACACACATACATACACACAAATGTTTAAGTACAAAAAATAGGAGTACAGTGTTTAATAGAACAGGGAACAGCACCTCTTGTTTTCATCTACAGTCTTTGAATGAACTAAAAAAAAGAACAAATTAGTTGATTAAAAACAGTAACAGTTCATGATCCCACCTCTCTGAAGGACACAGTGATGGTGGCAGGCACTCGCGGCAGAGGCTTGGTCTGGGAGGAATGTTCTAGGAAGATGCCGTTGCCCTGGAGAACCACATCCGGCTGTCCATCGATCACCAGAGAGCGGGAGCGAGGCTCGAAGCGCACTTTGTAGCGCAGCTCTCCTCCATACGCAGTCACCTTCACACAGCAGTTTAGGAACAGTTAGGACTGTGCTGCTTATTTTGTGGGCTTTATGATATGGACAAAAGACTGAAAACATACAACCACGGCACTAAAAGTAGTGTTTCTTTTCTGAAAATACTCTCAAGAAAATACAATTCAATATATCAAAGTATTAAACGGAGCACTGATTAAAGACACCTGAGGTAATAAAACAGAACAAAATAAAACGACAAGCTGGGAGATGTTCATAAAGGGTGGAACTGTTCCGCATGCTGCAGCTTTGTAGGACATTAGCATTACCGGAGAATAATGGACATAAAAGAGGTACTAAGGGAGAATGACAAAACCCTTTCCAACAGTAGTTCAGGTCCTTATAAAGTAAGTGAGGGTGAAGTGAACAATCTGTCACATGTGAACACACCACAGCACACAGCGTGAACAGAACAAAATTCTTCCTCTACATTTAACCCATTCACCAAGTGAAGCAGCAGGCAGCCAGGAACGCGGCGCCAGGGGAGCAGTGTGTGGGGACGGTACCTTGCTCAGTGTACCTCAGCGGTGCCTAGCAGACTTTGTCGATCCCATGACAAAAGGCGAATGCTCTAACCACTAGGCCTATAACAATATCCTCCACATAACATGAAGAAACAGAGCTTCTGCTCAATACCACCAGTAAGTCATGATCCACAGTGGAGCACGACAATACACTTCTAACCTGCCATTCAATGGACAGGCTCACCTTGTCTCCTCGGAAGCTCTCGGGCAGCACCCAGTAGTAGATGTCGTTGGGGATGCTGTTGAAGGAGCGGAAGGTTATTTCTGCGCTTCCTCTCTGGGCGATGCCCTCAGTGATGGAGCGAGTGTTGGCTCCATTGGAGAGACTGAAGAGCTGGCCATTAACACCACCTCGCACCTGCAGACCATCAAAACCAGTGAGAAAGGGCTGTATTTGTTCTCTGTCTAGCCTAAACATGCTGATTTGGGTTCAGTTATTTTGCTTTCATATTCTAACAGGTTTAATAGGTGGAATGCACCTCATGTAAGAACCCCATTCGGTCATAATGAGGATTTTTACCACATTTTACCACTGAAATCTGCTCAGCTCAAGGAAACCCTTGATAGCAATCGTGAATGTATGCAAATTATCTCAATAAAACATACCTCTATATTTATACATAACTCTATATATTTGCTGTCTGATATTTGCTTTTATTTTATTACAGACATAATTAAGGCTTCAACTGTTTTTAGCCAAGCTATACTTGTGTTTACACATAACTGATGATACTAAAGCTTCACGAAGCAGTCAGAAGTTAGCACATCCATAACATTTCAGACGATTTGCTGGTGTAATTTTTCTATATTTCTTTATCCAATATGTTACATTCAGAAAATGAGTTATTGAGCATTAAAATGTGGAGAAGAATGTTTTTAGTAGAGGATGTGAACATATCCCAAAACATGCCATTTGACCAGGGTTGCCCAAATGTTTGTAAAAGTGTTGTCATACAGTGTCAGAAACCACACAGCCAAGTCTATTTACAATGATTTAACTTGCTGGGGTTTAAGGCAAGGATTTGATAGTGTAGAGATACAGACGGTATGATGTTAATTAGTAGTGATAGCTGTTACTTTTTGCATCATTAAAATAAAATCAGAACTCAAGCAAACTCAAGATCAAACAAGCTTTTCTTTTTTTTCCAAACAAGACCTAGAAGTGATGGTGCAAGTCTTACTCTTACGATTACCATTTTGACCCTCATCTCTCATCTCTCAACATTTTATTCTATGACAAATATGAGGCGACCTTAAACTTAAACATTAAGGACATATTTTTTCCCCAGTATACCACTTGTTCTTTTCTTAAGAGAACAGTTAAGAACAATTAGGAAAAACCTTCCAAAATACAGTTAATGACTTTTGTGAAGACTTTTCTCTCTTATGGATCTGGCTCCAGATCAGTAGCCTTGAGGAAGCTGACCTGGTCTCTGGTCCAGGTGGAGCTGGCACACTGTTTGGTGACCCCCATGCAGAAGCACTGCAGACAACCATCTGGATTGCCAGCAGTCAGGTGGAAAGAGCCTGGCTTACATTCATCACACAGTGCTCCAGCTACATTGGCCTGCACAGCAAAACACATGACATTAGAACACCATCTTAAAACAAAACAAGTGAATGCCTATTGTATATATTTCCACACATAAAGCACACAATTACAACAAATGACCTTGTTTGTTTGCACAATTACACATTTTTACTTCTAGCTTAGACTTAGGTTTATAGTTTATTTCTATATGTGTATTCTATGTGTCTGTACTCTGTAAAAGCTCGTCTCACTGTTTACATGTATTTAGCTCAGATGACAAAGTTTACTTTGACTTTGATATACAGTTGCACGGCAGGTAAGCCTACGTGTGTGTACATGTGGATTTAACCATCATGTACAGTTGCATTACAATAGAGTGGGCATGGAGTACTATGTATATACATCAGTAACAGTAAAAACCAGAGCAGGAGAGTTCCGTTCACTACAGAGGACGACAGAGAAATGTATAAAAAGAAAGCAATTAACTAAACTAACTAATTGCAATTAAGTAAAGTTACCTTGCAGTTGCACGGTCTGCTGCTGGAACTGATGGTTCCTCTGCTGTCACACTTTGGATTCTCTGAAAAATGGATTCAAAACAGCATGTGTTTCAGAACCCCCTCACACCCGGAATGCTTTGAACTCCTCATAGGTGGGTACTAACAGCTGGCCTTCACAGACACAGAGCAATGTGTCCGAAGCTTTGCAATCTCTAAAGACTTGTGCTAAGTTGAGACCGAGGAGAAGATGGTGGTAAGATATAAATCTTGCTGACATCTTCACCTACTAGAGAAAAATAAATCACTGTTTCACCACATCTGAAAAGAAAGAGGCTTACCGCTTGGGACACATTTGCCGTTGGGCTGCAGCGGGTTGCCCACATATCCAGCTGCACACCTATAATTGAAAAAGGAAAAAAAAAAAGATTGATGAATTGTTTGACCAGGGCAACAGCCCATACATATGGGACTACTTGGAGGTTACAGTTATTTAGATAATGATTAATAAAGGGCCTATATCCTCCAATCCCATTTTAGTTTTTTAGCCTGAGGGCCATCTCTGACCTTTATATGGTGTTATAGACTTTTGTAATTGATATTACATAGTTAGCAACCACTATTTATCACTTAGAAAGTTTTTTATAAATAAGCTCTTTTTTGATTGGCTGCCCTGGATTCTGCTTAATTCGAAAAGTAGCCCATGCTGAATCGTTCCTTATAGACTGGACAGAGAAATATATGTAAGAGTATTCTTGTGACGTCACCAAAACTGTGAAAAGTAATGAATTAATGTAATTAAGACAATAATAAATGTGAATGTCTAAGAGCTAAAGCAGGAGAAGAGATAGAAAGTCTTACTTCTCACAGCGTCGGCCTGTGTAACCTGGTCTGCAGGCGTCACATGTGGCTTGGTTATCCACATCCATGAAGCAGGTGTCTGAAAATCTGAGTAAAGATGGTAATTAAGCATTTTCTCAATACCGTTAATGTCAACTGTCAACAATAAGCAACAGAAGGAAATACAATTATTCACAATGGGCACTTTATTAGAAACACCTTGCTGGTGTAGACTTAAGGCACTTTTCCACTGGCACAAAGAACCAAAGAAATGTTTTTCCATTACAAGTAAAGCAACCTGCACCCCAGTCATGTCTGTGCTGTCACTGTCCTGCTCGATGGCAGCGCCAAAACTGGGCCGCAGCCCAGTCAAAATGTTGGCATCACAACATGGAAGAGGCCATTTTTTTTACTGTGCAAAAACAACAATGGGAGTACAAACCAAAAGCTGGGAAGTCAACAAAGTACAAGCACTACTGCCTGTTTGGGCTGAAGATTAATTTAAGTTAATTTAAGTTTTCCATGACAACAACACATTTTTCTTTAATGTTGTTTTTCTACCAGTTAGCCGTTTTGTTGCATGGCTAAAGAATGCAGAGAAAAACTTAAAATAGAAAAAACTTTAGAAACTAGCTGTTTATAGCTGGATATTTTTGAGTGTTGGGCCAGTGGAGCTGTAAGGAAGGTCTTGCAAGTGTGAGGTAGGTGTTGCTGATTTAGGGGATGACGGGAGTGTACAAACATAACAACAAAAACAGGTACACTGTAACATTAGCAAAAGCGACTGGTACGAGAGTGTAAGCTCTCACCTGCGAGAGGTCTCTGTGTAGGGACAGGGGCAGGGCTTGCAGTCGTCGGGCCGGCCGCGGCTGGGGTCACCAAAATAGCCAGGCCGGCACTTGTCACACTGAGGTCCCTCTGTGTTGTGCTGACAGCTCTGAGAGAGAAAAGAGTGAGAGTGAGAGAGAGACAGCATGAGACCTTGAGGGTGTCCTAAATTAATGATTAGAAACTACAGTGATGTGCTGAAAGGACAGTTATGTATAAACAGGCTTTAGCTTTCACACAAATCAAGGTGAAGAACTCGTACCAGGCAGTGTCCACTGACAGGATCGCAGGCGCTGGCATGGCCGTGGCAGTTACATCCGGCGCAGGTGCCCAGGTACCGGCCCCCAGGAACCCGCTCAAACCCAGAGGAGCATGTCTCACAGGACAGGCCCGAATAACCAGGCGGGCACCTACAAAAAACCAGCATCAATCTCAGCCAGCGTCCTCACATCCTTTAACATCCGAGGCAAAAGAACAAATCACATTCTTTGTCTTCTATGTTGTGTTTTTTTTCTAATAGGTTCAATTCACCTCATAGAAACTGTAGAGGAAAATTGTAGAGGATGTGTTTTTTTATTTTTTTTATTTACATTTAAATGATTTGGCAGTCATTTTTACCCAAAGGGATGTAGGGGAGTAGGGTTAAGAGTCCCAAGAACTCTTTTGGGTGTAGTGTGGTGTTTCGTCCAGGGTAGGAATCAAACCCCACTCTCCTCCTCAGAAGGTAGTGATGTTATCCACTATATTACCAATCAACTCGTCAATTAACCAAGAGGGCCCAAACTTTGGCATATAAAAGTGGCCATTTCTGACACCAATGTGCACACCATAACACAGCACACAATGTTAAGAGTGTAATGCTTCTCTGTATTTAACCCATTCACCCGAGTGAAGCAGCGTGCAGGGATGGTGCCTTGCGTAACTATCTCAGTGGTGCCATTGCCAGTCCTGGGATTCAAACCCTCTGCCTTCTGATAACAGGGGCAACTCCCTGATTGCCAGGTCACTTGCTTGTCCTTACAAATGTGTGTGATTATGTCAACAAAATCTTTGCAGGTTTTCTTACTTAACTGAGAAAATACAAAAGGAGACAAAGTGTCCACAAATGTGTATACAGCTATATTGACCTCTATTGAGCACACAGGGGCACGGGTGGTCTGCATCTGTGTGTTTAAACTGACCTGCACTCTTCTACGTCTTTCGGCTGGCCCTGCAGGCTGAACTCCACGCTGGTGGTGTCTATGACGATGTCACTGAGACCCACGCTGGCCATGCGGTTGTCATAAATGGTGCGGATGCCGATGCTTTCCAGGTTGGCCAAGGTCATCAGGAGGTCCTCGCGGGTCACTGCCCTCCCAGACGAGTGCTGCCAGTTCTCCTACAATGGAACATGACAAGACTGGAAGTCAGAAAAGCCATTTTGGTGTACAAAGCACCAATCCAGCAATAATAATGCAACAATTCATCTGCAAGTTACAACTGGGAATTATACTAATAATACCACTAATACAAAACTATGACTTTCCAAAATGGATGCGCCAACTCAACATATATAATATGTTGGAAAAAAACATATAATACTTTGGAAAACACATTGTTATTTAAATAGTCATCATATCATATTTAACTCTCCATAAATAATATAATGCAGACTCTTGCATGGATCAACATCTGGAAATGATTTTGCAGTATGTGTACCCAGGAATAACTCAATTTCTGCCTGTGTAAAGTAACTGACCTCGGTAAACTTGATCTCTCTCTGGTTTTTGATGTCTGGTGAGGTGGGAGAGCCGCGGCGGCAGATCAGTCTTTGGCCGTTCCCCCTGAGAACAATGTCCGGTTTATTCTCCGGCTCAGAAGCGTCCCTCTGCAGTGAGTAGCTCACCTTATACCTTAGATATCCACCATATGTGTCCACCTGGCGCGCGCGCGCGCGCACACACACACACACACACACACACACACACA
>JBBJLR010140944.1:0-16309 GCA_037577145.1 Brachypetersius gabonensis | reverse complement strand
AGTAACTAATTACCAGGCAAAGTAACTATTGCGTTACTTTAAAAAAATCTAATTTAATACAACTATAAAATAAATATTAAACATTGTACACTAATCTACACCATGTTTTTAATGTTGTTGTGGGACAACATGAGAGACAACTATCAAATTCAAATTCGACTGACCGTGAGCGCGCACGCGTGTATGTGTGTGTGTGTGCGTGCGCACGCGCGACTGACCGCGCATGTGCTTGTGTGTGAGGGCCCTGATTGGCAAACCTAAGCCTATCATTTGTAAAAAAAAAAGCAGCAAAATACTTTCCCTTTATAAATGTGACAGGACTCCATTCCCAATGGCACCCAGAAGGGCCCCAAGTCCATACCACCGTGGAGGAGGGGTGGAGGCGGGAACTTAGGATACCTCTCTCTGATACCTCGCAGATCTGAAAACAGCATGAAAAACTGGTTTAGAAAAGTGTTTTGTGGTTTCTCATGATTACAAAAAATGTTTTTTGTTGACCTGTGTAATCATTCCTTAATCCCTGGCCGGCTGAAAACCCTTCTACACAAAGCCGACCAGAGATTAGATCACACCCAGTGTCAACATAACAAGTTCCCATATTTCTAGTTCGTTGGCGGCCTCTAGTGGCTGCCGACTAGTAATATGACATATAATTGCCACTGCATAGTTTTTGTCAGCTAACCAAAAAAGTCAAGAAACTGATATCATATCTGACGTTTCTGGGAGTGTCATCAATCATGAAGAGGTTCTACACTGTGTTCTACACTGAGTTTTTATCATAAAAAAATTGTGTTAAATCTGCGGTACAGCCTCAACATATTTCTGCTATGCTCCAGCATTCTCAGATGTGGACACAAATGGCTAGAAGACAAGCTGCCTATCATGCTGTCAGTCCACATTTTTAAAAGAGAACAGTGTGATTCTGCTCCACTTATTCCCACAGTCAAATTGTCCTGTATGGATGACAATCTAATCCTTAATAAAAGAACAGGGCTGAATTCTGAATTGTATTTCCTACTCAAAGTCAGGTCATAGTCAAAGTCACATTGAATACACAGATATAAATAAACTATATTACAAAAGGTACTTTTAACATCCAGACATTGTGCATATCAAGGGGGTGGGGCAGACAGTGTTTTGAGGAGTCTGATGTGGAACAGTCTGGCCAAGTGGGCTTTGAAGCTGCAATAGAGTCTGCCAGTGTGAAGCAGTGTGAAGAGTCTGTGTTAGCGGACTTTCTCAGGCAGTGTGTCAGGAAAATGTCCTGAAGTGATGGGAGAGGCGCTGCAGTTTTGTCACCGAGTGTTTTAATAATCCTATTTAAGCTCTTTCGGTCTGAAGTACTTGCACTGCTGTGCCACCTAGAGATACAGCTGATCAGCATCCTCTATATGGTGCTCCTGTAGAACACTGTGAGGGTGAGGGGAGGGTTGTCTTACGAAGTAAGAGAGGAGATGTTTGCGGTCCAGATGAAGTTACCTGAAATATTTACTATCAGAAACCTGGTGTTCTTTCTTGTCTCTACCATTTGTTTTGTCCAAAATCTATCCATTCAGAATGAAGAAGGCTGTGAGGTCTGTGTTTGTCTGTCCTTGTGAAATCATCTTGCTCTTAGTGTTTGGCCTCCTCCAGAAGAAGAAAGCAAGAGCGTTGTGCAGTAGTGGCTGGTCATGGTCAGCATTGGTAATTCCAGTAAACTGCCATAATACAGTAAAATTGCCAGGAAATAAAACATTGGCATTCAAATACACATTTGGATCCCAGACCTGAAGCCAGCCACCACTACAACAACCACACGTTTATGTTTACGGTATTTAGCAGACGCTCTTATCCAGAGTGACATACATCAGTGCTTAAAGTCAAAAGCACTGCGGAAAGGTCAAGGAGAATCAAAGCAGAGGACAGGTTGGCTGATCTAGCTGCATGAAGCTCTTCAGAGATGGCCAGGAGTGCCGTTTCAGTTGAGTGCACACAATTGAACCCGGATTGGTAGGATCCAGAAGTCTATTTTGAGAAAGAAACATGTTAAGCTGGTTATAAGCAGCCCGTTCCCTGACTTTCGAAAGGAAGGAGATAAGAGATACTGGTCTGTAGTTGTTGATATCTGAGGAGTCCAGCATGGGTTTCTTCAGAATCGGTGTGACCACTGCAGACTTGAAAGCAGATGGGACATAGCCAGTTGTTAGGGAGCCATTGATAATGTAGGCAATATGCAGCATTAGATCTGAAGACATCATCTGGAGCGTACTCGACAGGACAGGGTCGAGCAGAGATGTGGTTGGTTTGCTGGACATCAGAAGCAATGCCACATCCTCAAGAGAGAGAGGTGAGAATCCAAAAAACAGGGTACCACTGGCCTGTCTCTGGCTGATGGGTGGCTTGACGATTGATGAGAAGGATCTGCTAATGCCCTCAATCTTCGCATCAAAAACACAGCAAAGTCTTCAGGTGAGAGAGTTGAAAGAACAGGGAGAGATGGAGACTTAAGAAGATACGAAAATGCGGCAAACAACTTTTGAGGGTTGGATTCTTCAAACTTCAGCCTGTAAAAGGAAGACTTTGCAGAAGTTAAATCAGTGGCAAATTTGAATAAGAGAGAGTGATAAGTGATATGGTCACGGTCATGAAGCATTTTCCTTCATCTTCTTTCGGCTGCTCTCAGCTCCCTTCTGTTACTTCTCAGGACCTCAGACATGCATGGTGCTGGGAGAGAGGCACGCCTCAAGGGGCAGAGTAAATTAATTGAGCTGTGGAGAGATGAGAGAAGGTCATTAGTCGCTGATTCAACTGAAGATGGACAGGAGTAGTGGAGTTAGGGAGAGATAAGGAGAGCAGAGAGAGTGCTGAGATAGAGAGGAAAGATTTCTGCGGGTAAATGCGTGGGAGATGAGACGAAGAGGCTTGGAGAGGAAATTGGAAAAATAGAAGATGATGGTCAGAGACATGTAAAGAACTGGACAATATATTGAACCTAGGAATCGACGTAGTTGATACTAAGTCAAGAGTGTTGCCTGCTTTGTGGGTCGGAGGAGAATCGCAGAGGGACAGGCCAAAGGACAATAGGAGCATCACAAGCTCACAGGTCTTCAACTTGTCACCTGGCAGATTAAAGTCCCCAAGGAGGATGAGTGGAGACGCATCATAAGGAAATGAGCTTAGGAGGACGTCCAGTTCTTCGATAAAGTTGCCCAGAGGACCAGGTGGGCGATAAAGGACAGTGATATTGAGCTTAGTTGGATATGTTATAGTAACAGAATGGAATTCAAAAGATGAGATGTTGAGCTGGGAGAGACTGAGATGCAAAAAACGCCAACTATGTGAGAGAAGCAAATCTGTACCACCTCCTCTGCCTGTAGTGCGAGGAGTGTGAGAGAAGTGAACTTGTACCCCCTCCTCTGCCTGTAGTGTGAGGAGTGTGAGAGAAGGACATGGCAGAGGACAGAGCAGCCAGTGTAGCAGAGTTCTCCAGTGTAATCCAGGTCTCTGTGAGGGCCAGGAAGTGGAAAGAGTGGAGAGACACCAGTCCAGAGATGAAGTCAGCTTTCTTGATGCAATTAACAATTCCACAGACCACAATAAACTGAGAGAAGCTGAGAGAGGTTAGTAACAGTGGTAACAGTGGGGCAGCTGGTGGCCTAGTGGTTAAGGCATTTGCCCTGTTCGATTCCCAAGACCACTAGGCACCTCTGAGGTACCCTGAGCAAGGTACCGTCCCCGCACACTGCGCCCCGGGCGCCGTGTTCATTGCTGCCCCCTGCTTCACTTGATGAATGGGTTAAATGCAAAGGAAGAATTTTGTACTGTTCACGTATGACAGAATGATCATCTTCACTTTCACTGTGGTTTCTCCCACACTGATGGGGAATGTATCTTCTTGGCCTACAGGATATGTGAACAGGGATGGGAGTGACGCACATTTTCTGTAGTAATAAGTAAATCAAACAGAATAAAAATGAGAAGGGATACTTAGCTGAGTGTAGATAGTGCAACCGTCTGTGGCGGAGTGTATCTCCTTTATACTTGAGGATGAGTATAAGCCACTCCCCCTAATTACACCAGGACTTATCTAGCTGATTGCAATGAAGCTAAAAAAGCTAATGAAGCTAACTCCAACAGGGACAAAGGCAGCCAACAAACAAACAAAGCACACAAACAAAGTAGCAAACTAGAAAGAAGTTAAGCAACAGAAGAACTTAAGGTAACTTACTAGGTGAAGATAGACACCACAAGCACAAAGAAACTCCCGCGATTGTCCAGTGGATTGCAGTCCCTGGAGTTCTAGCCATGGCCCGTGGTCATGCCCTCATGCACGTGCTAGGAAAACATCTCTAGGGCTGCTACGAATACCCGGACATTACATACTGACTTGGTTCCATAACTTTGTTGAATAGTAGAAGTTAATTTAAGTTTAGCCTTACAGGTTTAAGAAACAAATATAGACTACTTGAGAACTGATGTACGTCACTCTGGAAAAGAGTGTCAGCTAAATGCCATTAATGTAAATATAAATGTGACTGGCGGTCGTGCATGTAGGTTTAAAAGTCCAGCCAAGGCACAGAATCTTTGCATGGTCACCCAACTCTATTCCTGGATTCTGGTGCAGGTTTATTGTATGGAGAAAACTTTTAATCTCTTATTTGCATTTCATTTAGAAGGGGAACTAAGTCTGAGGCACACACTGACTGGTTTGCTAAACAATTCTCCAGTGGCAGTGGAGAGTCTCCTCTTGTGTGTGTTTCTCCCGTCTCTATTTGTACAGGCATGAGTACGAGAGCACCTTCGCATTCTGAGAGCTCCACGAAGCGCTGAGTATTTTTACTGGCCTCTGACAACAGTGTGCTTGCTAAAGCTATGGAGAGTCGACTCTGCAGCAGAGTCCCCAGTGTTTCCTTGAAGTGAAGTGAAAGTGAACATTTGTCATACGTGAACACACCACTGCACACAGTGTGAACAGCACGAAATTCTTCCTCTGCATTAAACCCATTCACCAAGTGGAGCAGGGGGCAGCAGGAACACAGCGCCCGGGGAGCAGTGTGTGGGGGCGCTGTGTTCAGGGCGAATGCCTTAACCACTAGGCCACCAGCTGCCCCATGCCTTACAGTCTTGTATGAAGTGAAGATCCTCTGGAACTTTGTAGCTGTGTTTTGTGTTTACATGCCTACTGGAGTGAAGGTCCTCCAGTTTCTCTTTGTATCTCTACTTTTGTGAATCATTTTTGTTTGTGTGAAGTCACACGGCTGTTTTGCAATGTGAACTTTGCTCATTAACACTTTATTTAAACTTCGCTGGTGCGTCCACCCCTCACCAGTCATGACAGATACAAGGTGAGTATGAAGCAGTTATAATATGTACCATTTGAAAGGACCAATGATGGAGTGAAGACAGAAATACACAGTAATACTGTAACTGTACACAGTAATATTGTAACGGTAAAGTACTTTACAGTAAATAGTACAACATTGTATATCAATTTGCAGTATGTGGTCCGTCACCATACAAACATTAAAACACTGGCGTGTTAATTGTCATAAATATTTGCTTTTGAGAGATTAGAGGGACAAAGGTCTCTCATCAGATTACTTGTTTTTGCAGGTAATCCATGTTTTGCTGTTTGCACTAAATGTAGTCAAACAAGGAATGCAGTCATTGTTTTGCAAATGTAAAGTATGATGTGAGAAATGCACTAAGGTGACCAAGAACAAACTGTAATGTGCTTCCACAGGAGGCAGGTTTTTTGAACCTGAAGACTTCAGACATTTACATGACACAAATACCAGACAGTGTGTGACACACACTGGACAAGTGATGCGCAAGAGGACTCAGAAGTGATGCACGTCACATGGTATAAACGCCAAGGTCATGGAGGGAGCCATTTCAGTCATTAAGTCATGACTAGACACCATTTATATTTATATTTCCATTCATGGCATTTGGCTGACGCTCTTATCCAGAGCGACGTACATCAGTGCTTAAGAAGTTCACAACTGTTTCTTAACCTGAAAAACAGCTTAAATCCACATCAACTATTGAACCAAGATACTGCACATTCTGTGCATCTATACAACATCTGTCAAATAATAAATAGCCAACATCTACCAAACAATACAGTACATAAGCCATAGAGAACAACAACATATGCCATAGAGAAGTCTTTTTTTTTTTAAAGTAAGCAGTAGGATAGGGACATAGTTAGTCGCCGAGGTGCTCCTTGAAGTGGTGGGTCTTCAGGCAACGCTTGAAGTCAGCAAAGAACTCCACCAATCGGATCGGAAGAGGGAGTTCATTCCACCACTGGGGGGCCAAGACTGAGAAGAGTCTTGATGCATGTTTTCCTCTTCTCTTGAGCAGCGGAGGCTCAAGACGAGCTGGGCTTGAAGCCCTGAGAGGATGAGAAGTGACACGTTGTTTGATCAATGCTGTTATGTTTGGGGGTGCAAGTCCGTTTTTGGCCTTAAAAGCAAGCGTTAAGGTTTTGAACTTAACATGAGCACCACAGGGAGCCCGTGGAGGTTCCTTAGTAAAGGTGTGTTGTGAGTGTAGAGACCAGTAGAGAGCTGCAGTAGTCCAGTCTGGAAATGACCAGGGACTGGACAAGAATCTGTGTAGCTTTTGTGGTGAGGAAGGGTCAGATTCTTCTGATGTTGTAGAGAAGGTATCTACATGTTTTAGAAATCTGGTCAACCTGCGGTATAAAAGATAGATTCATCTAGCATAACACCAAGATTTCTTACCTTCTCAGCCATCTCATCTCTTCAGGACTGAGTATTCTGGTCTTTCTGACATGTGTGTGTTAGAACCCTCTTATCAGAGAGCGTTCTTAGAGCAAAGTGCGTAGAGTATCTACTCTCTCATGTTACTCCGCAACTGGGTTCATCCGCCACGCTACACTGGGCTAACTGTTGGCTATTCTTGGTGATATTAGGCATATGTTGGGGATGCTGGGAACACTGGAAATTATTCCCACCACTTTTTGGCCCCCAACACTTTATCAGAGATTGATACATTTCATTCCTGAAACTTTTTAATATTTCCCCTTCCCACAAGGTTAACAAAAATTCTTCCCCCAACCCAAACCCCAGCATTCTCAACACATACACATACACCCGGGTTGATAAATACACTCCCCACCACTTTTAAAACTAAATCGTCCTGTTCCAGGCAACAAATAACACATGCTGCAAAAATTGCTACATTCATCAATACAAAACCAAAGGCCTTAATTTTGCCCCTTAAATTACCTTATTTTTCTTATTTTTGGAAATTAAGGGAAATTAAAAGAAAACGTGCACAAATTAAGGCTGATTAAAGGGTAAAAGCACTGAATTTTCCTACTGCTTCAAATTTGCCCCTCAAATAATAGAACCTACTGAATTAATGTCTTACATTTAAGCTTAAGGGGTTTCACCTTAATGCCTTAAATGTAATTTGAAGGTAAAAATTTAGGTGTTGGTTTCACAAATGAACGGCCACTTAATTTAAATTAAGAGGTTTGGTTTCAGGGATATATTAAGGTAGGGTTAAGCACATTTTAAGTACATTGTGTTTCATAGTGCATTACACTGTTGTAAAAGTGTTACTTTTATTTTCAATAAAAGAATCTTTGTAACAAAATTGTTTGCCTGTGAAAGTTTTGCGAATGGAATAATTCATTATTCGGTTATTTTAGAAAATAAATGAGAGCAAAACAAGTTCTTTTTCACATTTTTCATTTACATTTAGAGCATTTGGCTGACACTCTAATCCCAAGCGTAAACAGCTTAAATCCATGCCCACTATTTAACCGAGATACTGCACAGTCGGTGCACTTTTACAACATCTGTCAAATAATAATTGGCCAACACCTGCCAAACAATACCGGAACAACATAAGCCATAGAAAAGTCAAGAGCTAAGACAGGAGTAAGGAATGTTATTTATTTAGTTTTTAAAGTAAACAGCAGAATATGAGACGTAGTTAGGGTGTACTCACACTAGGCATGGTTGCCGTGAACCGGGCCCGAGTACGATTGTCCCCCCTCCCCACTCCCCCTCTGGCCCGCACTCTCATTGGGTTTCAGCATTCGTGCCGGAGCACGCTTACGTCATTATGGTGCAACGGTTTCAGGATAAACAAAAAGAGCCGCGCTCCCACGCTGAACGCAGTGGAGTCCATCGCTCTGGTGACTTTGTTGATAGTAATTTTGAGTCGTTTGGTCCGCGGTGGTCCACCTCTCACAGCCTGTAGCTAAACAGGTCTGTCACTTTTGTGGCATGAAAAATGGTTTTGGAGCGTCGCAAATGCGTGACATCACCCGTCCTGATCTGTGCTACAGCGCGGTTAGCGCTCACACTACATGCGAACCATGCCTGAGTCCAACTGAACCGTGCTCTGGCACACCTCTTCCCAGCAGGCCAGGGACAGCTAAACAAACCGTGCCTGGGCACAGAGCACACGCACTACTCAAATGAACCGCGATTTGGTGGTCAAACGCACTCGAGCACGGTTCAAACTGCCTAGTGTGAGTACGGAAGATCGGAAGAGGGAGTTAATTCCACCACTGGGGGACCAAGACTGAGAAGAGTCTTGACGCACGTCTCCCTCTTCTTTTGAGCAGCGGAGGTTCTAGACTTTAGAAAGGAGGGAGAGAAGGGATACTGCTCTGTAGCTGTTGACATCTGAAGGGTCGAGTGATGGTTTCTTTAGAGTTGGAGTGACCACAGCAGACTTAAAAGCAGATGGAACATGGCCAGTCATCAAGGAGCCATTGATTATGTTGGCGATGTGCAGGATGAGATCTAATGATATCATCTGAAGAGGCTCAATGGAAGAGGGTCGAGCAGGGTAGGTCTGCTGGATGTCAGAAGAAGTGCTACTTCCTCAGAAGAGAGCGGTGAGAAGGGATGAAACTGGGCAGCATGGTCTGGTCTCTGTGTGGCAGGCAGCGTGGTGCCTGCCACTACAGAAGTTTGGACGTCTGTAGTGGACTGATGGTCTTCTTAAGTTCAAGGAGAGCAAAGCCATTCCCATCACTTGGCGCCTGATTATCTCAGGCCTTACTGATTCCAGGTGTGAAACTAATTTGGAGTGAAACTAAGCTGAGTGTGAGTGAAACACACTAAGCACACACACAGAGTAGCTCTTCAGTTGAACAAGCAGACATAATGAACTTAAGCAAGCTTATGTAGGTGAAAAATTTGGAGTTAGAAGAAAAGAAGTGAAGTCAGGCTTCTGAGTTCAGAAATTTTAGGTGTTTATTGAGGATCCATCAATTTCCACCGGCGATTCCCTCCAGGAAAGCAGGGAAGGCCCCGACCAAAGTTTTGCAGCCTCTCTTATACACTTCAGTCCTCCAGCATACGGCCCCCTTACATGTTATTTGCATGTCATTGGCATAGCTCCCACCCCTCACATCTGGTTTTCATTTAGGCCCTCAAAACCGTATTCTGCTGGTTATGGAATTTCCTGCATAGGGCCCTTCAACATAAACACGAGACAAGAGTCTTCTCACCCCCTCCCAACCCAGACACATATGAGTTAAATTTGACACGTAAGGTAGAATGAACAGGGTACTAAAAAATTTCCTTCTACACTTACCAGAGTAGAACCCAGCAAAGCAAAACCTATGAGCAGGCATTACCAGTTCCACCCAATGGACAGGCATCACAAGAACATTTACATCATTTGGCAGATGCTTTTATCCAAGTGACTTAAAGCTATAGATGAATGTAGAGTTGTGAGTTGTACTCAAGGACTATTTTTAGTGTAGTGTGAGTCACTCTGGGTAGAAATTGAACTGTACACTCCTGTTGTAAAGTGGCAATGTTATTCAATACATCAGCTAACCACTGTCACAGTCAGGCCTGTGGACTCTGGGACAGTACCACCTGCGTCCACTGGGGGTCACATTGGCACCATGGACTTCCCTGTGGAAATGAACCGGCCACCTGTATATAATCACTTGGCCATTACTCACTTCACCTGTCTCTGTTCCTTCTATGTTTCTATTGGTTCCTAGTCCTGTCTCACCTGTATTTACCTGCTTTCCGCACCGGGCGGTCCCACTCCTGCTCATCCGCCGGTTTCCGCACAGGGCAGACTAACTCCTGAACCACTGCCGGTTTCCGCTCCGGGCAGACCAACTCCTGAACCACCGTCGGTTTCCGCACCGGGCGGTCCCACTCCTGCTCATCCGCCGGTTTCCGCACTCCTGAACCACCGCCGGTTTACACACCGGGCGGACCAACTCCTGAACCACCGCCGGTTTTTGCACTGGGCGGTCCCACTCCTGCTCATCTGCCGGTCCTTGCACTGGGTCGTTCCGCTATGGACCAGCCGCCGGACCCTGCACCAGACGATCCCGATCCTGACCAGCTGCCGGTCTCTGCACCAGACGGTCCTGATCCTGACCTGCTGCCGGGTTCCGCACCGGGTGTTCCTAGTTTCCGGATTACACCGGCCGTCCAGACTCCAGGACCGGACTTCAAACCGGCCTATACTACAACAGGTCTGCCGGCTCCTCCTCCTCTGCCTTGGAGGTTTTCTCAGACTGGTTTCTTGCACTCCCCACCTTCTTTTCATCTGAAGGTCTGGGATTTTTCGTCTTAGCGCTCCAGGATGGTGCGTAGAGAGGGGGGTACTGTCACAGTTGCAATGGCCCCATGGACTTCCCTGTGGAAATGAACCAGCTTCCTGTATATAGTCACCTGGCCATTACTCACTTCACCTGTCTCTGTTCCTTCTGTGTTTCTATTGGTTCCTAGTCCTGTCTCACCTGTATTTATAGTCACCTTCTCCAATTGTCTCTCACGCTAACATACCCTCAGATTGTGTCTTCCATACACCTGTGCTGTATTCTGTTTCCTGTATTAAAACCTGGATTTGTGTGGTAATGAAGTCTGCTCTGGTACTTCTCCTTCACTCGCAGTACAGACGGGACTTAATGGTGACAGAATGTTAGCACCCTTTAAAAACGCGGATTATCCCTCTATCTGGATTATGGCAGCACAGATGAGCACTATGGTGAGGAGGACCAGGATGGAGCTCGTAAAGGAAATTTTGACTGGCACGGATACGTCGCCAGTCTCCCTCCAGGGTCTTACCGGTCGTTCCAAGGACCTCCGAACCTACCTCAGCGACGAGGACGAGGAATTCACCTATAGTTGGAGTGGACGACCAGGCCAGCTGGTGAGGATGGCATACAAAGACCTTTTCAGGGGGGAATCCGTGTCACCGACGAGACCTCGGAACTGGTGAAAAAGAAAGAAACGAGGGAAGGCGAATCGGTCGAGTGCCATTTCCTCGACGGCGGCTCCTACTCGACCTGATCGACACTCCTCACCTCCGGCTCCTGACCTCCTCTCATCTACGCCAACTTCGTCTCTTCTCTCCTCGCCGCCGGCTTCATCTTTTCTCTTCTCGCCGCCGGCTTCATCTCTTCTCTTCTTGCCGCAGGCTTCATCTCTTCGCCCCTTGCCAACAACATCGTCTCTTCTCCCCGCGCTGCCTAAGGCTGTGGCACACTCTTCACCGAGGGTCTGGGCACGCTACTCATCACCCTCTCCATCCAGTCTAAGAGACTATGCTGATGACAAACATCAAGGCAGCAGTATTGTTTGGACCAGCTCCTCCAGCGCCTCATTCTACTCCTCCCGTGAGTCAACTTCACCCGGTCTTTTGGTCAGACAACAAGGTGATCGCTCCATAAGATCAGTCCACCTCAGGTCAGTCACACTCCATCTCCACTCACTCCTACTCCAGATCCACTCAGTTCCGCAGCCGCTCAGCCCTGACGACCTCTCAGTCGCTCCAATCTGCCATGACGACTTTGCAGCCACTCCGGTCAGCACTGACGACTTCTCAGCTGCTTCGATCTGCCCTGACGACTTCTCAGCCGCTCCAATTAGCCCTGACGACTTCTCAGCCGCTCCAATTAGCCCTGAAGGCTTCCCAGCCGCTCCGGTCTGACCAGATGACTTCGCACTCCCTCCAGTCAGCCCTGACGACTTCTCAGCCACTCCGATCTGCCCTGAAGATTCTCAGCCACTCCAATCAGACCAGATGACTTTGCAGCCACTCCGTTCAGCCCAGATGACTTTGCAGCCGCTCCGGTCAGCTCAGATGACTTCACAGCTGCTCCGGTCAATCCAGATGACTTCGCAGTCGCTTCGGTCCACCAAGATGACTTCTCACCAAGATGGTTTCCGCACTGGGCGGTCCCACTCCTGCTCATCCGCCGGTTTCCGCACTGGGCAGACTATTTCCTGAACCACTCCCGGTTTCCGCTCCGGGCAAACCAACTCCTGAACCACCGCCGGTTTCCACACCGGGCGGACCAACTCCTGAATCACCTCCGGTTTCCACACCGGGTGGTCCCACTCCTGCTCATCCGCCGGTTTCCGCACCAGGCGGACCAACTCCTGAACCACCGCTGGTTTCCGCACCGGGCGGTCCCACTCCTGCTCATCCGCCGGTTTCCGCACCGGGTGGACCAACTCCTGAACCACCGCCGGTTTACACACCGGGCGGACTAACTCCTTGAACCACCGCCGGTTTACACACCGGGCGGACCAACTCCTGAACCACCGCCGGTTTCCGCACCGGGCGGTCCCACTTTTAAGAGCATCTGCTGTTCAAAGCTCTGTGGTTGTGGACTAGAGACTCTTAAGAGATTCAAAGATTCAAAAAGTTTATTGACATATGTACAGTAGAAATTGCATTTCTCTGAGCAATTTAATACTTTCTTTGCTGTCCACAAACAAATGCTGATGTAATGTCCTCAGTATAAGTTTTGTTGTTAAGGACTTCTATTATGAAGTGGGTGGTGGGAGTTTCTTGTGTTTGTGTTAGTCACAGCCGGGTTTTGTTAGAGTTTAGTGTTTGTGTGAGGTTATTGGCTGTAGGTTTTTGTGGTTCGGGTATTTAAGGGGTTGTGTTCATGTTTGGGTTGTCGATCAGCCTGGCTTTAAATTCATGAATTCCCCGTTCTCCTTTTGGTTCCTGATCTAAGTCTTTGTTTCTGGCCCTTGTGCCTTTTGCTTTGTTATGTATAAAGTATACATAATGGAAGTCTGCAATTGAGACTGCCCTCATTGCCTGGAGAAAGGGAATCATGACAGCCAATGTTAGGTTAAGAGTTTGTATATGAAAATAAGTTTGTGAAGACATGTAATGTGCAGATGTAAATACATTTTAACTGTGCATTTGAGACATGAAGGAAATGTGCAAAAAAGGAAATGTGTTTGTTGTTGACTGTGAGAACATTATTATGATCAGCATATAATAACATAAAAATTGGGGCAGGCCTGCGTTTGTGGTTAGCAACAATGTAAGGCTGTCCACCTGAGGGGATCACCTGAGGGGATCACCTGAGGGGATTCACTTCCCACATACAGTTCATAGCATCAGTAGCTCTTTATTTATATAAACTATTCCTCCAATTACCCTCCACCTTAGATGGGGTTTAATCTTGTTAACACAGAGAGTATTATCATTCACAAACTCATTCACCATGCCACTGCTCCCTTCTGCTGATTCACCACAGCAGGGGATTGTGGGATTAGGCTTATTTATAGCCTACCACAGAGAGAGAGAGAGAAAAGAGAGAGAGAGAGAGAGAGAGAGAGAGAGAGAGAGAGAGCAATGTGAGTAAATAGGTACCTCTAGTGTCATTAGGTCCTGCTGGAACCAATACAAAAGGCACAGTTGACACATTAGGCACTTTTCCAAGCATAAGCAGGATGTGCTGCACCTAAACCATGCTGTGGTGGTACAGAAGTTGCTTTCCACTTTGATTGTCCTGTGTATCTTAACCTGATTACAGCGTTTCTCTTGCACATTTCTCTCCTGACAGTTTTTTCTTGGCATTCTTTCACAGTGTGAAAGAAAGTCTTACCCAGCTAACTTGTTAGCGATGTCTTTGTACACCTTTGCATTTCTCATAGAGTTAAGGATATAATTGTAGAGTGATAGAAACTCCCACTGAAACTTATCTTTAACCCAAGAAGATAGTGGTGCTCGTACTTTGTAACTTTGTCGACTTCCCAGTTGTTGGTTTTATCTCAATTGTGGGGGTTTTTGCGCAGAAAGTAAAAACAATGGCTTTTTTCTAAGTCTGTCTGTTGTCATGACAACATTTTATGACCAATTAAAAAGCAGAACAGTTCTTTGTGCCTGTGCAATAGCACCATCACTACACAGCAAGAAAAGCCCAAACTTTCTGAGCCATAACTCCATCCCCAGGGTTTTATTATACAGTGCAATTATATTATTGAAAAAAGTAAGATTAGCTGCATATTTTTTCACATGAATATTACTGAATATACTAAATAAAACTACAAATAACATTGTAAAAGGTAAACAGTATACATGTGTTCTTGGTGAAAACCCAGTATTACTTGTAGTTTCCATCAGAAATCTGGTTTGTCTCTGTCAGTCTTTCAGTAAATTAAATCAGGAGCTGCTGATTGAATTTCACAAATGGCTGGAGGCAAGAGAAGGAATCTGGACCAACCTGTGTGTTCTCAGCAGCTCACAAAAAACAAACAAACACACCCTTTGTTTTTATAAACAAACACACCCTGATTCTTTTGACTGTTTCCTTGTTTGTTTGTATTTACCATAATTAGGGGTGTCAAATTAACCCCTTAATCAGTAAATCACACAAAAAAATACTGTGTTAAATAACTGATTAATGGTATGCTGCAGTGACTCTTTGACCCAGTCTGTGTGAAATGGAGGCTGCTTAGGTTTAAAAACAGACAGATGGAATAACTGAGAGGAGTACCATTCTCTGCAGTTCATGCAATGCAAGGAATTTTTGTATCATCAGGTCTAAAATATCACCTAAACGCAAACTGACTAGGCACTCAGACCAAAACTGAGCAGTTATACCAGTGACTGACTCCCTGACAAAATGGTCTCTGTTGCTGACTTTTTTTTAGTTGCCTTGTATGCATGGGCACCAGAACCAGCGCCTGCCCCTCACACATTAATTTAGACACATTATCACATGCATAGGTGCCTAAAACCTTTGAAAAGTACTATATCCAGAATGGAAAAACCCTAAATAAATGAGCAGTCACTTATTTTAATAGTTTATTTTAATCTCTGTTTTTGGTTTTGGTTCCTTTATTGTCACTAATATCTGTGAGCTATTTTGTCCAGAGATTAAACCTTAATAGTCTTTAATAGATCAAGACCAGGATCAAGTACAATTTATAGTGAAGTGGTCAGCGGGACTGTGTAGTACAGTTACAGTAATGAAAGAAAACGAATATATGTAGAAAAATGGTTTCATATAAACACAAACATCACAAGAGTAAACAAGTACACTGGAATAGCTGGGAAATATGAGACGTATTTTTGTTAGAAGTTCATCTTTTTTAAGACCCCTATTAACTTAACAGTGATAATTACAAATGTGGTACAAAATAAAACCCTCCTTGCCCTGGCAATTCACTTTTTCTTCTTTCAATCACTGTCCCCCAGAAAATTTAAATAAAAGTAAAAACAAATGCATAGGACCATCACCAAACAACATAGATCACATAAAAACACAAACAAAACCCAACCATAACAACAATATAACTTTTGGGTGATATATAGCATGAAACAGTATTAAAAGCATCAGTGTGTTACAGAAGGTCAGAGACAGATTTCCATAACTTGATGATTCTGTTTTATCATTTAAACTGTATGTCATCTGTTCCAAAGGGAGAATCTCCTTTAACACTTTTTAAAAGTGGTAAAATAGGAAAAATATTCAAAAGTAAAATAATTTTTCAAAAGCATGTTATTTAGATTAACACAATCAGACAAAAAATGCTGCTTATCTGCTTGCACTTGGATTGTTCGAGTTGTTCAACAGAATATAATTCTTTGCTACGTAACAAATAAGTCTCAGCCTTTTAAAAGAAAGTGTGTGTAGTTTACCGTTCATGTCTGTACCAAAAGCGACCTTGCCGCTGTCTTATAAGATGTCATGACCAGCGCTTCCACAGAAAAAGTAACCCCCGCAGAACCACACGGTTCCAAAAAACATGCAACAGTGATCAATAAGGTACGAGTCCCTGAAATGTCTGTGAGAAATGTCTGTGTGTAAAATAGTTAAATTAAAGAGAAATTAAAACAAAAGCTAAAAGTAAAACAAACACAGTGGATATAAAAAGTCTACACACCCCTGTGAAAATGTCAGGTGTCTGCAGTGGAAAAAAATGAGACAAAGATAAATAATGTCAGAACTTTTTCCACCTTTCATGTGACCCATGAACTGTACAACTCAATAGAAAAACAAACTGAAATCTTCAAGGTAGAGGGAAGAAAACAACAAAAA
>JBBJLR010140895.1:0-16312 GCA_037577145.1 Brachypetersius gabonensis | reverse complement strand
AATAAATAAAAAACTAAAAAAGAGCACAGTCTGCGCGGAGCAGTCAGAAAGGCGTCTGGACGTGGCCGCGCCATCTTAAAAGTTGATTGTCCTGTAATATTCAGCATCTTTATTTTCTGCAAACGTCAAGAAACATTGGCTTCTAACATTTTGATGTATATATTTAGTAAAACTGTTGTGTGGTGTCGTACTTTTCAGTGACAAAAACCATAGCAATGAGGTTTGATTATCTACCTGAACCAGGTTTTGTTCTGAGTGTGATGAAGGGTTTCACGTCCCCCCTTCCCACCCCCAAATCAGAAAAGGCACAAAGGCAGGCTTCCATTCTACAGTTTCGCTCTTTATTTTCAAAAACACTGTGAAACAAAAGGCACGAGGGCCACAACAGAGATTTAAACCAAAGGAAATCAGTAACACACTCACTAGAGCTAGGGTGATGGTGGACTGACACTGGTGTTAACTTAAATCACCAAACCCCAACCTAAAGAAACCATTAGGAACACAAAACTCATTTGCTCGAAGCACAAGCTCAGCTGAAACCCATAATTAACACAAACAAGCCTGTGTGCCCAGGCCTTCACAATAAAAGTCCCCCAAATAAACCCAGAACAACAAAACTCAAAGGACGGCCAGTGGCCACCAACCATAACTACACCCACACCTGCCAGGCCTGACAAAGGGTTTTCACAGAGATCACTGTCCACTTTTTGCACACTACACC
The DNA here is from genome assembly GCA_037577145.1 of Brachypetersius gabonensis. Classification (NCBI taxonomy): domain Eukaryota; kingdom Metazoa; phylum Chordata; class Actinopteri; order Characiformes; family Alestidae; genus Brachypetersius; species Brachypetersius gabonensis. The sequence goes on along the minus strand of JBBJLR010140895.1, from coordinate 15,591 downwards.
AAAACAATTATTACACAAAAAAAATCTATTTATTCTCACCTGCTTTTGATCTTCTAGATATTGTTCTGTGTGTCATTCAGATATTCAGTGAATTTGTGTGTGATCTAGTATTTAAATGTGAGAAGAGTGACACAGATGAATATTCATGAAACTATGTGTTTGTTGATAATCAGGACATTAAGCCCACATTAGATTTCTCTGTGTGCTGGAGGGATCAGGGATCAGGGTTCAAGTATTGTGTCAATAAAGCCTTGCATAAATACAATTTAAATTTAAAGATTCAAACAGATAATGTAGTAGAAAGATAGCATTTTAAAATCAGACAATAAAAAATTTATAGACCAGTATAAAATCATTTTACACACAATCTAATTCTTTTCTATAATGAATTCTTGCATTATAGAAAAGTAAAAAAAAAAGTTTAATCCATATAATCATGCAAGAGTGTTCAAAACATTTACTGCATTTCTTAAATTACAAAATGAAAGATGTCGGTGCAGTTCAGATTCATTGCACCATTAACTGGTAACCTGCTGCACTAGGAATAGAACTATTACAGGTCTGGTATAAAATTGATACTGCATAATGAAGGTGGCTATGTTTTTTCTCTTTTGTACTTCAATATATGTATGAACCTAAATTAGTGTTCACAGTGAAGTACTTCAAGCTTCTTTATTTACATTCCATTGGTACTTTCATTGGTTTCTGTTTAATAAGCAGTGGATATATGCTGTATTATACACTTCACTGAGTGAAATACATTGCTGTATTAATGAATGGTCCATTGGCTCCAGTATTGACTGGGTGCCAGTTCTTTTACTTAAACCAGTGAAACGATTTATCAGAAGTTTATAATTTGAGACGTTGTACTTTTGTTTGGTTCGAGGTAAATGTAACATGTTTCTAGTGAAGAAACTGAAGTTACCATCTTTGAAAGAAAGAAATTAGGAGTTAGTGACTATTCATCCGAAGTATTAGAGTATTCTCAAACATTTTTAAACATTTACTGATGAAATTTAGAAGCTGGCTGTTGGATTCTTTTCACAGAATTTTGGAAAGTGTTATGGTTCAGTTGAGTAGCACAAGTGCTTTTATCCAAGGGAGACACACACACACACACACACACACACACACACACACACACACACACACACACAGTTAACTGTGCCTCACATCTTTTAGCAAAGTGAGGCGGGGATTGGGATTCTCTGTTTGGGTGTTTTTGATCCTGGGGTGGGCAGTTTCTTTCTCTGGCGGAGAGATGGAGATTGAGATCTTCTGGTAGGGGAAGGTGAGGATTTTGATCCTCTGGTAGATGGAGGTGAGGATTTTGATCCGCTGGTAGATGGAGGTGAGGATTTTGATCCTCTGGTAGATGGAGGTGAGGATTTTGATTCTCTGGTAGATGGAGGTGAGGATTTTGATCCTCTGGTAGATGGAGGTGAGGATTTTGATCCTCTGGTAGATGGAGGTGAGGGTGGAGGATTTTGCTGCGTCAGTTCATATCCATTAGCATTCTGATTCTCTGAGCGTCTCCGATACTTACGCACACACCTGTAAGAATGAAGACTTGTGGTTAGTGCACTTTGGTACATAAATACATTAAAGATGTTATTGTCTACCACAACATAATTTCACAAAGACATTTAGGGCACACACAAACACATACCTTCACCCACTCACCTGCTCACCTATAGATGACGCACCATGCCACAAATGAATGAGTTCCCTTTTTCCCTAACAATTATTTACCATTATTTTCCTTCAACTGCACATTTTTTTTTCTAATGACTAACAATGACACTTCATTAAATTATACATGCGTTCCCACAAGTATCCTACACTCGGAACAACCTTCCACATACATCTCTAAAACAAACTGATCTCACATTCCACACATACACATATGATCAAACGAGGAGGGAAGGATCACACTTCCTGATCTCCAAAACAAATCATAAATAACATAACCCACTTTCTTTCCACACTGGCTTCACACATATTATACATAAAGATACTATGACATGGAGGGCAGGGGACAGACACTCCGATCTTCTATGCAGCAAGTTCTTGCAGCAGTTTAAAAATGGGAAAAGGAAAAACAAAAAAGACCTGACCCTCTTCAGAAAAACAGAAAATCACCAGTGATGGGAATAACGGCGCTATCAGTAAACGGCGTTACTAACGGCGATACGTTTTTTAGTAATGAGTAATCTAACGAATTACTGTTTCCCCTTTACACAATAAAATGCGCGTTACTATAACTGAGAACAGTGAAGTGATTTTCATGTGAGCAGCGTCTCTCTCTTTCTCTGGTGTGTGTGTGTGTGTGTGTGTGTGTGTGTGTGTGTGTGTGTGTGTGTGTGTGTGTGTGTGTGTGGGGCCGGGGCGGGACACAGAACCAGTGATGATGATTGGTGCGTCTGTAAACACTGAGAACGCAGTGATTGACCTAGGTTTGCCAATCAGAGGCAGAGTAGTGCGGGTTCTCACACACAAGCACACGCGTGGTCAGGCGCGCACACACACACACGCGGTCAGGAGTCACAGGTAGCTTTTGCAAACTGGAAGTATAAGCACTACTTTTCCCTGTTGAGGTGAAAGGCAGAAATGTTGAATTTGATAGTTGTTTCTCACGTTGTCCCACAACAACAATAAAATAGTGTAGATTAGTGTACAATGTTTTATATTTATTTTATAGTTGTATTAAATTAGATTTTTTTAAGTTACTTTGCTGGTAATTAGTTACTTTTCTAATGATGTAACTCAGTTACTAACTCAGTTACTATTTGTGAGAAGTAACTGGTAACTATAACTAATTACTTTTTAAAGGTACGTGCCCAACACTGAAAATCACTGAGGATGACTCATATGAGGGTGAATCCAATGTGGAAATGAAAAAAGAAAAGAAAGAAAGGGACAAAAAGATACCAAATGTGCTGTCATGTGTGGCAAGGTTTGGAGGGAGGAGTAGTCTAGGAAGAAACACAAATACACACAGCGTCACACTATGAAACACACACATGCACCCTAATGGCAATAAAGTAAATTCATGATGCCCTGCCAAGGGTGAGTCCTTGCCTCGCACCCCTTGAACTCGGGATAGTTTTCAGGTACCTGTGACCCTAGGGTCAATGAAACAGTTACAGAAAATAAGTGAGTGAGTGATTGAGTGTACAAAGTGTCTGACAATATTGTCATTTATTATAGAGGTCTGCCAGAACAGGTTCAGCACATGTGACAACATCAAACTGTCTACTGATTCTGGATACTCTTTAGCATTAAAGTTGAGTTCTAAATTTAATCTTGTTGCAATTCTGTGTTACTGCAGCTGTTTACAGGCCATTTCTTTTGTGTGTAAGTATAAAAGTGATAGGCTGGTGGATGGAAGAGCACTGAAAACTGGTCATGATGGCTTAAAAATACACAGATCAGTAGTTCCCACACACTGCAGAATCATATTTGAGGCCTCCTTTCTCAACTATAGCAAAGAATCGACAAAATGAGCTGTCTAGCAGCTACAGGTGACATTTAAATGGATAATGGCATTATGTCATTACCAAACTAACAGATCACACTGCACATCGCAGCAGCTACTGCTTGAATAGAAAGGACAAATTATCACAGAAAACCTTCTCACCAGAATAAGTTACAAGCAGTTGTAAGCTTCAAATATTCATGCACAGCTTCTACAGAACTACCGTTAGCTTGGTGCTAATATAAAACAGTGAAATAGTGCTGATAAAATCTGTATTATTGTCATTGTACATATCCCTTACATTTCTGAAAGAATTATACATTTTTAGCATAACAAAATATTTAAATTGTTAAGTAAATACCCACCAGACTCCAAATACTCCAAGTACTCCAAGTACTCCAAATACTCCAAGTACTCCAAATACTCCAAGTACTCCAAGTACTCCTGCAACTGCTATTTGCCATGAACTATTACCTACAAAAACAGAGGAAATAAGGAATAAAAGTGAGCATTTAGGATGGAACTAAATCATTCTTCAGTCTTAAGCACATTAAACAACCTCAATTAAATGAAAATGGGGACTGAGTGTCTGGGCCTGCGCTGGTAACATTTTATTGTTACTTATTCAGTGTTATTATTAGGTAATGTATGCATCATTATTACGTTATGAGTGGGGTCCAATGTGTGTTTGACATTCTGTAATTCAGTCAGTCGAACCACCTTTCACAACTAACATTTGTGGTGTAGCTGTTTCCTCTGTTTTTGTTTACATTGCCATTTTTTTTTGTTCATTTGTAGAGTCCGCCCGTCTACCTGTGTGTCAGCTGTCTATCTGTGTGTCAGCTGTCTATCTGTGTGTCAGCTGTCTATCTGTGTGTCAGCTGTCTATCTGTGTGTCAGCTGTAACCTTCTTTGCCCCAGGGGTCAGGTTAATTACCCTCAGGTGTAATTCGGCATTTGACTGGTGTCTTCACTTCCTCATATTTGTTTCATGCTTTGTTTCTCTGTTTGGGTTTCTTAATAAAGTTATTTGGACTCTTTTATACTCAGGGGGTATAGCATCTCAGTATATCTCCATCAACAATAAAGGACTATTTTTGATCAGCTCTGTCAGCGCAGCATAGAAAAACTGTTGCAGTCGATCAATTTCCTTTATTCAGTATAAACGAATAGAACAAATCACTTCCTAATTTTAAAACTACACACACAAATACATTCTAACATCTCTATGGTTAATTCCAAAATTGAATGTATGGGAATAAACATGAGTGGAGAGCCTGTTTTGAATTACCTCTCTTTGTGTCTGTGTTTCCATCATTATTCTCTGAAAGACAACAGACAACAAAATTATTATTAACCCCAAGTTAGCTTTATTCAAGCTACATGTCAGCATTTAGAAGTACGTTCTCCTTTGTCGCTTCAGCACCTATCGGACTGGACCATACGTTTAGCTGACCATCCTGAATACTCAAAAGAGAAAAGGTAAAGAGGTAAGAAAATACCTTTAGACAGGACAGTTAGAATGAATCTCTCTTCCATTAGTGTTTCACTAACAGGTTCCTTGTTTGGATAGAACAAAAAATTATAAGTGCCATTATCACTTCGTGTCACATCAGTCAGTGTCACTGAAAGCTTGCCATTCGTGGGACTCATTTTTAAGCGATCTTTGTAGTTTTGATGCACATCTTGTTCCTTTTCAGTTCCATCCTTGGAGAATGAAAATTCAGCCACGTGTTCCCCTGACCTCTTAATTTTCAAGCGCTCAACATCCTTTCCTACGTTTTCACAATGAAATGTTGCTGGATTCCCTTCATACACAGTAATGTTTTTTGGGACACCTGCATGAAGAGAAAATTGAAGTGTTTATACAAAACATGTGTACAAAAAAACAAATATGCTCCCACTTAAGAAACCCTGCAAATGCACTCCTGCATGATTTTTCCTCTTCATAAAACTGTGCACATATCCCGCCCTGTTCCCTGACACAATAAAGCAAAATAATTTCATGTTTCAACTTAAAGTAAATCATCTGGATACCTTGGTTTATTCAACTTCTAATAGTAAGGTCTCTATTAACTATATTAACTATTCGTTACTTGGTTAATAGGCTGTAACACTAACAAGCAGCAGCCTACTAAACACAGACAAACAATTTATTTTTTTTTACCAGATTATTGAAATTTCATAGCATGCAGCATGCCATTAGAGAAGAAAGTGATGTGAAAGTGACTATTCGTTCATATGTGAACACACCACAGTGCAAACAGGACAAAATGCTTCCTCTACATTAAATCCATTTACCAAGTGAAGCAGCCAGGAACACAGCACCTGGGGAGCAGAGTGTGGGCTCAAAAAACAAGAATAAAGAAAGAAAAAATACAAGAAAAGAAAGACTGCAGGCACAGGAATAAATAGGAACAGGAAGAAACAATCGGGACCAGAAAGGCAAAGGAGGAGGTTGAAAGCAAGGAGGAATAAAACTAAGCAGTGGTGAACAAAAGGAGTGGGACATAATAAAAGGAAGAGAAATCAAGCAGGCTGAAAAGATGTGAAAGGGAAAAGGGCAAGAAAGCAAAAATAGGAATAGAAAAACAGAGGACGTTAAACAAACTAATAAAAATAGCGGGGGGGATTGATGAGGAGTATGAGTGTAAGTGGAAGGTGTGAGGAAAAATACATCCCCCAGGTGGTCACCTGATGTACTACAACCCAGGATGTGACATCATGAGAAGGAAGGATGACTTGTTCACTATGATATATGTTCCAGCCACTTCTAACTTTAGAAATATGTTCATTTTTGATCTCTCTAGATTTTTGTCTGGGATTTAAAACTGTGCAAAGAGCCATTCATAAATGAGTCTGCTCATGTTAGTAGTTCTGAGCAAGTTTAAAATACTATTTAATGAAGTTGACATCTTACTCACCAGCAACAATACTTCTTATAGACAAAAGAACTAGTAGTAGATTGGCCAGCCTGAGAAAACAGGGAATAAGAAGTAAAAGTCATTTGAAAAATAAATTAAGCTCAGCAGCACAGTGATTACAAAGTGGAATGCATAACTAAGCTGTACAGACACAAGTGATGAGATGACATTGATTAAAGCTGGCCATGCTGGTTGATGGGAATAGGCTTTGAGTAACACAAGTAAAAATGGGGCAATTTAATACAATTTAATTAAATTTAATAAAACATAAAAAAAACCCGAAGTGTATAATAAAGTACTTTACATGAATGCATGTTTCACTGTATAATATCAAAAGCAAATAAGAATCTGAAATAAATAAATTAAGTAAATTAATAAAAAAACTAAATGCTTCTCCACTGCAATTTCACAGCAATGAATGGAACATGGACACGGGTGCCATTTAAAAGATCATCCTAACTGTTAATTAAAGGTCAGGGACAAGGTGGGTTTTCAAGGCATTAACATTTTTGAAAGCATCCAGGTTAGAAGCTGATATAACTTCGAGAGAAACAGTTCCGTAGCCATGGACCAGCAACTGGAAAGGCACAGTTGCCCATTTTCTTTTGCTTTGTTCGGATGGATGTTCCAGTAGCAACTGGTCAAACAACCTTAGAGACCAGGAGGGATTTGGGGTGAATCAATAAGGAGGCTAGTCCAATTAGATGCATTATTACAAATCATTAATATTATTTTTAAATTTACTGTAAAACCAAGAGGTTGTAGGCAGAATAAAAGAGACTCTAATATACAAAGAGTTCCGGGGGTGGTGGTAGCTCAGTAGGTAGGATACCTTCAGCACCACTACTGGGTTCCTAAGCAAGGCCCTTAACACCCAATTGCTTCAGGGAGACTGCCCCCCGTAGGTACGGAATGGAAGTCGCTTTGGATAAAAGCGTCTGATAAATGCCCTAAATTCCAGTTGTCTAGCTGGCAAGTGATAAAAAGCAACTGAACATATTCCAAACACACTAAAAGAAACTGAAGTGAATTATTAACAAAGATGAAGATGAAAATTCACCTAGTCTGCCTAAAAGTGCCATTGCGCTCTATAAATTCTAGCATCAATGTAGCACTGAAGTGTAGGTTTTAGTGACTAATCTCTAATTACAATTAATGTAGGTCACAGATTCACGTAGTCTGAACATTAAGTGACATGATTGTGCACCCAGGAAATATTGAAATGTTGTTGCAGCTGCATTTGACCTTATTTAAATCTGCATCCTTCATGAACTGGTCCCAAGAGTTTTCTGAACATTAGGAGAACAAAAAATGAACAAAATTCTGATCCTAGCAACATTGTGCACTTTCATGGTAAACTGTGTTTTGACAGTCATAACCACAATTTAAGACATTCACAACTGATTAATATCATTCTGCAAAGAAAATAAATCTTATCCAATAAAATGAAGTCATGAGGATAAATACTATTTCTCTCTGATAAGATTACTTGTTTTTTAAACACTGAGTGTGTGTGTGTATTTTAAGAGCACGTATGTTCACCAGCCCAATTAAAAATGGTACCTTATTTGAACGCATTAAGGGCCCAAAACAGCACATAGAGTCCCTTATCAGGTTGTTATGACTATTGCATCAAGTTATGCTATTATATCAGGACTTCTTGTTTCTCAAAGTCATCTTACCTCACACTGACTTACTGCAAATGTTTTGAGACACGAGGCAAAAAGGCTGATCACAAAAAGTAGAGAAAATATACTTAACATGTATAGAGCATTGCACAGTCACTGTCACCCTGGTAAACATGAGCAAAACAGACTTTAAAACATTATTTTTTGCATCTCCTTCTGATATTTCACTTATTTTTTATTTACCTTGAAGATACTTATTGTACCGTAATTAAAAAAGACACAAAGTGACACATTTTTTATTGTTAGCAGCACTGGTCAACATTTAGCTGCTGCTGTTAGATGATTTTTTTGCTTCTTAAGTTTATAGTTAAAACATTTTGTTTTCCTCCATCTACTTGAGTTCCACTTTTTAGAAAAGGTCACTACAGGGCCGGTCCTAGCAGCTTGGGAGCCCTACACTGTCTGGGGGTGGGTGTGGTGCACGGTCCTAAGAAGAGCCCTGGGCCACTACAACCACCTAGTTGGACATATTTAGAATTGTATGGGGTTTCTAAGGTAGTACCTGCATTTCCAGGACACTGATTTAACAATAAACAAACATTTCTGTGTATTTCAAGGACAGAGACGGTTTATTGCAAACTGACTGCAAACTTGACTGCTTGGTCCACTGCCAAGACATTTACAGCTCATTCATATACATACCATAGATGGTCACAAGTCATTTTTACCAAGTCCAAGTCAAGTCAAGTCTTTGAGTGAAAGTTTAGAAGATATGCTAATTAGCCACGCCCCGTCATTACAATTGGCTGTTGCTTAGCAGGGGGTGGGGCTGCGTGCTGTGATCTGCCCTCACCAACACGGAGGATTGCCTTAAATGATCTTAAGTCTAAATATTAAATATGAAAAATATATCTCCACTCTAAATGTGAAACTCCACAGTAATATGGGGCTTAGTGACCTCTTTCCAACGACCCCTCAAAAATTCCATGAAATGAACATGGTTTACGAGTTTTGACTCACGAGTCACAGCCCCGAGTCCCAGTCAAGTCTCGAGTCGTTGAGGGTGAGTCTAAAGTCAAGTCACAAGTCTTTGTTTGTGCGACTTAAGAGTGACTCGAGTCCGAGTCTCAGACTCGCGTCCCCATCTCTGATACACACTCATATACATTTATATACAATATACATTCATATACAATAATTTTATGCCACAGTCAAGCCGCTTGTTTTAGATGTAGAAAAATAAACTGTAACTTCATTTCAGCAGGAAAACACAACAGTTCAACAATCAATTAAAACAAAAACTGACAACATGAACTTCTGTAATTAAATATTGTACGAAACAATACAGGATGTCCTGAATGACAAAATATTCAATAAGTTTGTGTTTTCCGTTAAAACGTGATCTCTCCATTTCTAACAAAATCATTCAAATAAAGCAATTTAATAAAGAAAATAAATTTGCTTAAAATGGCTTGAAAAAGAATCAAATACATTCTTGGACAGCTATGAGGACCTTCTGCCCCCCCATTATATGTAATTTAGCTGGCTCTGTGGGAATAAGGCCAAGGGCCGGATGTCGGACCCTTTTAAAAGATGTCCACTGCAATTGTGTGGGGTGCTCCCACATGGACTGGACTATAATGGAGACTCCAGTTATTTTAGAGTTTTTAAAACTCTTTTAGGGCTGTCGACTCTCGTGGTGGAGGTGCACAAGCTCAGATAGAGTGAACTAAGGTGCCAGGAGTTTGAGTCCTTCGAGTTTATGACCAAATTCCAGAGTGTGGCAGCCACGTGGTGTTTTAGTGTTCTCTCCTCCCTTTTACAGGTTCCTGCCACACTCAATGTTGGCACACTCAATCCAATCATAAGGGGGGTGTTGCTTCCTATTCAGGAGTGTGTGTGTGTGTGTGTGGTTAGCCATTTGACTCTATGGGGAGGATACTGGGCTGACCAGCAATAGACAGGGGAAGAGGTGGAGTTGTTCTTCTCTGTGAGTTTCATTGCAGGTGGAGATGGAAGGAACCGCTGAGGGTTGAAGATGATGATGTCACCCTTAGGATCCAGCTGGAGGCAGGCCTCCTGGGCGGCCCGGCCAAAAGGGAGTTGGAGTGGTTGATTTGCGGAGGCATGTCAGGAGGTGAAAGAGGTGGAGAAAGAGGATGGCAGGAATGATGAAGGGAGCTGATGCTCGGCAGCCCTTCCTACTTCTGATCACTGCAACCTTGAAGTGCACCACTGACCAGCCACCAGACTAGGAGGTGCTGAGGGTGTCACTACAGGAGAAACTGTGGTGTGAGGTGAGAAAGCAGTTGGGAGAATTGAGAGACACACTGGTGACGGAGCTATGGCAAGCTCTGGAAGATTCGGTGCAGCCACCCCTGCTAGAACCAGAGGACCTAAGTGGGATGAGCATTGTCGGTCAATCTGTCTGTGGTGTCGGGAGCCCAAACACATGGCTTGGAACTGCCAGGGTGGGGAGAAGACCAATGCAAGCAGTTGGGGTGGACAGCTAGAAGCCAGTGGAGAAGCATCAGTGGTGGAACTGGGGGAGGCACTCCTGGGAGACAGACCCATTCTGAAGGGGCTGGCAGCAGGGAAGCCAGTTCCATGCATTTTGAATGCTGGTCACTATTTTTAGCCACAGCCTGTTCACCCAGTGTACTAGGGGCAGAGAGGTGAAGGGGGCCGTGGATGTTCCGTGGCTGAACCTGAAGGCAGTGAACAGGCTGTCCCTCCAGTACCAGGGCTATACGGTGTTGGACTTCAGATTTTAGGGATGAATATCATCAGGCATTGTTGGGAGGTACCTTAGGTGCATGGGGGCCCCGTATGTCCTAATTTAGATCTGCCCTCCCTAAGAGTGACCAGTGGCCCTGGGACCAGAATTTCTCCATCTGTCAGTGCCTTGATGCAGAAAAAGGACAAGTGGCACACAATCAGACTGCCAGATTGAAGACAGAGAGGGCACAAGTACTGAGGCCAGCGACCGATTGGGTGATTTGGGCGCACATGCCCACACGGACCAAATACTGCTGGAGGACTACAGAGTGGGCCAACAAGAGTGGTGTGTGGATCGGGCCATGGCATGAGAATGGGAATGGAAAAGTCCTTGTTTATCACTCTGAACCATCTGCCTGAGGGCAGCAATTCAAAAAGAGAGTGACCTGGATGGAATGGGTCTTTTAGGAAGTTTTGGGCTCTTATTAGAACTGTACAGTCCATCTAAAGAGTGCAGTGGACTGACAGTGATTTTCTCAGCAGTGTTGATAAGCCCTTGAAGCACCTTCTGTTCAGCAGCTGTGCAGCTAGCAAAGCATACACAGATGCAGTATGATGGATTGCCCTTTATGGTGCTATGGTGGACAGACACAAGCAGCTGCTGTGCAAGATAGACCCTCCTTAGTATTCTCAGAAAGTGTCATCTCTGCTGTGCAGCAGCTGGATCTATAGTTGGTTATATGCTATACCCCTCACTACACCTGCCTTGCGTCTTTGCTGCAAAAGCACTCTTCTATGCTCCTCTTGTAAGCAGCCCTGTCCTCACTGATGTATCTCTTCAGGTTAGCTCTGGCAGCACTGTAAAGCACCCCATCACTGGACCTGAATGTGTTGTTTCTCTCCTGGAGCAGATACTGCATTTTCTGTTGGGGTAGACCCGGATACCAGGACCACTGCTGCATACTGCTTTAGGTCATGATGTTCAAAGGCCTCCCAACTGCAGAAAGGCATCTGCTGGCCATGTTTTAACAGTTGTGGAAGTAAGTGAAGCACTTTGCCTTAGGGGGTTGTAAGCTAGTATTAGGAGTAGGGACAAATGACAGTTTGAGGTTAGTGGACTTTGGCAGGAACCACAGGGCCAGGATCCAGGGCTGGCTCAGGTAAACAAGTGGATGTCCTCAGGGGTAAGACTGATCGCAGAGGCTGGGACAGCCTTGTCCTGGGCAGGCCGGTGTCTGCTGAGGAGCTGGGAGAAATTGAAAGTAGATGGGGGGTGCTCCTGTGCCTGTTGCTGCTGGAGGATGAGTGGAGTTGGACTGTGGTGGTTTCTCAGGGGAGCGGTGTCAGGTATGGGGGTATGGGAGGAGTACCATCAGGGATTGGTGCAAGCCAGGGGAAGAGGAATAGTGATGGCACTGATAGAAAGATATTATTGCCCAGGGTTATGCAGTAATATGAAAGAATGCCAGGGTGACTGTGATGTCCTCCTGTTCTTGAGCACAGAAAATGTGAGTTCCTGCCACTTGGGGGAATAAAAACTAGTTACCTCAGGGAGGTCCTGCCGGTGGATTATGTTTCGCTGGCCAGTGCAGAGGATCCATATTCCTTTGCATTAGTTGTCATTGACCTGTTCTCAAGGTTTGCTTTGCAGTTCCTATAAGTGGTATGGTGAGAGGTGATTCAACACAATGGGTGCCCTGAGCAGGGACCAACACTTGAGTCACAGCTGGTGGAGTTATGTGAAGTAAATGCCTTATCATCCACAGGGGAATAGTGTGATTTGGATTTTGGGACGTTGAGGTTTTTGTTACATATTTTTAAGGTGTTTGTCTTTCTTTTACTTTCTCACTCTCTATATTGTGTGTGCATGTGTGTTGACACTGTGATTGCTGTGTATCAAACTATTTGCTGTAAAACTGCATCACTTGAATTGGGTGACGCCCGAACTGGGAGGGAGACAGGAGACATATGAGAGAAAGGGAAAAAGGGCCAAAGTACCTGTGGAAAAGTACTTTGTGTGTTGTCTCATCCATTGGTGCTGTGTAAAACCAAACAAATAGTTAAAAAAACTAAACTAAACTAAAATAGCTGAAGGGGTCTTGAACCTTAGGCCATCATCATGGAAAAATGTTTTATCTATTTCTTGGAAAGTTTTAAGATACATTTTTGAGACTTTTCCAGCTTGTCTTCGGTTGATAACAATTATTCTGGTAAGAAGTAAATTGGTGGTTGTTGGCGTAGTGGGTTGCACTGTTGCCTCACACGTCCAGGGCTGGTGGGTTGAATCCGTGTTTATGTGTGTGTGTGGAGTTTGCATAATTTCCTTATGGTGGTGTGGGTTGTCTCTGGTTTCTCCCACAGTTCAAAACACATTGCTAAATTTACTTAAAAGCAGTGTGTGTGAGTCCCTGCCTTGTGCTCATTGATCCTGGCATAAGCTCTAGGTACACACGACCCTAGGAAATATTTAATTCATTTTCTGTAACCGCTTATTCCATACAAGTTGATAACTTTAGTTTGTAGAACATAGGTTCCTCAGTCCTGGTCCTTGCTCACGTGAGCAAACAAAAAGAACTGCATGCTTTGTTACCTTGCCAGGTACGTAAACAGGATTCCATTATGTTGTACCTGGGTGTGAGCCAAGATCTGTCATGTTTTCCAGTGCATTTGTTTCTGTCACGGTACGCTCCGTTACAAGGAACCAGAATAGAATGACATGGTAATGGGAAAATGGGGTTTATTTACAAAAGGAATAAACAAAACAAGGCACGAGGGCCAAAAACAGGGACAACGGAAATACACTTTACCAGAGGATCACGGGAGAACAGGACAGGAGCATACAGGGTGGTGTGAGCTTTAATGCTACCGTGTCTGCACAGACACGGAGCAGGGACTAAATACACGGGGACACAGGGATCAGAACCAATGGAAACACAGGACACGTTAACATAAACAGGAAACAGGTGACGGGGAGTAATATGACGAACACGTGACCTGAAACGAGACAGACGGGAACACAGGGGACCCCTAGTGGGTCTACAAGGGAACAACAAGAAACTGAACATGACAAAACCTGAAACAGGGAAAACAATGACCAGACATGAACATGAGGAAACCGAGAACAGGAGGAAAATCCAGGAGGGGAACCAGAGACTCAGAGGGACCAAAACAGGAAGTCAGGGACTAGACAGGAAGTGGGGCTGGGCAGGATCTAGACAGAGAACAATAGACATGGACAGGACTGGACAGAAAACAATAGACATGAACAGAACTGGACACATGTACTGGACAGGACTGGACACAGGTACTGGACAGGAACATAAAACATGTACTAAACAGGACTGGGGCCAGACAGGACAAGACAGGACTATGGTGACATCTAGTGGACAAACAGAGGAACAAAATACATGAACATGAACACAAGAATAGACTACAAGAACATGTCAGATAAACATAAGAACACGGCAGACAGAATACAGAACATGGAAACAGAATACAAGAACACAAGAACACAAAACACCCACATCGCCATAATGGCGGAAACCCAGTCACTCTGAATAATATGAACATAAATGAAAACATAAAAGAAAACCAGAACACAGGGTCAGAGTCACTCAGAAACATGAACATGATAACATTAAACCAGACAGAAAGAAAATAAACAAAAGAAAACAGAAAAAACAGGCACTTGACCAGAAACCAAAGGCCAAACTAGTCCAAACCATCACAGTTTCTCACATCATCAGTATAGAAATTAAATATTTGTACCTCACTAGTTTAAAAACTAGTAGGTGAGGCTTGTCAGAATGTTCTTTTTTACTTGTACAGCATCAAAGACTGTCAAAGGAAAGTGCTGGTAATACTTCCTTCCTGAGCACCTGAACCATGCACCCCAATGTGTGTGTTGCATTAATGCACCCATGAGCATATAGTCATCATGTTGAAAGAGAGCATAGATGTTCAGAGCTGTCTAAGATGCAACAAAAGCCATAGCGGAACTGTGACATGCATGCTGTTACATGTTCTTTGTGGTAAAAAAAACCTAAACAAAACAAAGCAATAGACAAGCTTTAGCTTTGTGGGAAAGGAGGGGCTTTTTTGTTGTGGTCTAAATTTCTGACGAGATGCATTTCAAAAATGGGTCAGCGCGAGTCAAGCATGAAGTTATATTTCTTGCTGTATTCGCTGTTTTGTGTGAATGTGCATGAAATTCAAATTGGTAAGTGTTAACTCTAAAACTCAGATTGATTTAGATCACAGATGTTTCTCAAAACTGCTTCTTTGAACTTTCAGCCTGAAGCTCTGATTAGCTTTCATAGTTAAATTCATCCTGCAGAAGTAAAATATGCAGTGAGAAACTAATAAGTTTATTTAACTTACGTGGAATGTCAATTAGACCAAGTATTTACTGTAGTATGTTCTATAGGCCATGCTGTTATGTTCATATGTACATATGTATTGGTTTACCTTTGTTTGCCATAACAGGAAACCAGCCTTTGCTTGATAAATTAAAGGTTACCCATTACACATCTCATTTAGGGATGTGTATCAGGATTTAACTGATATTGATATTATTTATCAATACAGAGACTTATTGATACTCCTATAGATACTACTTTTCATAATTTGGTGCAAAAAAATTAAATCTAGATTAATCTCACTGTAATCTTGAAATTAATCTAGATTAAAATGACTCTGCCGAAGGTCTGAAGCCCTCCTCCCCCAAATGATCCCAAGCCACCCTAAATATATAGTCATTATTCTATTGTTTTTAAATTATATATCCAAACATTTCATACAAGATATCACTGAGCGCAGATACACACTTTACAAATAGAAACAA
>JBBJLR010140861.1:0-16314 GCA_037577145.1 Brachypetersius gabonensis | reverse complement strand
TCTCTCTCTCTCTCTCTCTCTCTCTCTCTCTCTCTCTCTCTCTCTCCCTCTCTCTCTCTCTCTCTCTCTCTCTCTCCACAGAAAAACAGATGTCATCTCCAGTGTAACAAGCCTCAGAGTAACTGGGAGAACACTAGGGCAGATTGCTGCTCTCTCATGCTAACCAAGTAGTTCTTAGCATGACAGCCATTGCACCAAGGCTTACAGCTGTTTGTCTCAGTGGCTTAGATGTATTATTGAAGTCAGCCGTTGCAGAGAGGGATAGAGAGAATATCTGCTGAGTGAATTTTCACACATTGTTCTTCAGGCATTTCCATTCTCACACACTTTTCATCCCTCTCCTGGGCTCTCGCAGTGTTTGAAAGGTGTGTATAATGAGTTTAGAGAGCAGTGGTCTGCTGCTAACACAGTGGTTGGTTAAAATAGTTTGGGGGGTTTTAAAGGAGCTTTAATTAGATTTGAGCAGTGCTCTCCGCAAATCCATGGGCTAATTAGCTGAAGTCAGTCATATGTGTAGAGTAGAGTTTTGTGTTGAGGATTTGCTGCGGAAGAGTAGTTTTAGTTTCCTAAAGCTGTGTTTTTCAGCTCTGATCCTGGAAGCCCTCTGCTCTGCAGATTTTAATGGTGTCCGTACTCTCAACACTGATCCTGATCTAACTAATACAGTCATTTAAGGAATGGTTTGGTGGAAAATCAAATCGCATATTGTCCCATTTACCTCATATTTGTCCAGACATCTTTGGGGTTTAAATTTCTTTAGTTTAGAACTGGCGCTGAGAAGACTAAAATGTTAAACAAATAAAAGAATTATAAATATAATACCTATGGTACAATCTCAGCCTTGGTATTGTCTGAAATGATTACCTGTTGTGACGTCCACAGAGTGGCCAGTGGAGGCCACAATTGGGGTTTGGTTATGGGGACTTTTATTTTGAGATTCAGTGTGTATGTTTGTATCAGAGTTCACCCAGTCAGCTGTCTTGTGTTTTAGTTAAGGGGATTAGGTTTCTGATTGGTTTGGGTCTGTGTGTGTTTGGTATTTAAGTTCTATGAGTTCATGTTTCCAGTTGCTGGCCAACCCTCACCATTATCCTCACTGCCCCTGTTCCTCGTGTTTCTTATGTGTAGTTTGCTTTGTGTTTTAATGTCCTCGTACCTATTTTGGTTTTGTATGTAGAGTCTGTGTCTTTTCTAATAAAAGTCATCTTATGGAACCTGCCTGCTTGCGCCCCACCTCACTCCCCGTGCAGGGCCCGACGTGACATCTGTAGTGGTGGAGTGGCTATTTTATATAGCTCACAGTAAATCATGCTGTGTCCTAAACCACACTGATCTATCTGCAGCTCTTTAATGAATCTGGATATGGTTTGAGTGGATTAAAAGACATTTTTGGGTATGTTTTTTTACTAAAAAGATTTAGATGATTATTGACTTTTAGTGGTCATTAACGACATTAGCCTTACAGCTCCATGCGTTCCAAGAGGCTGATCAACTAAATAAATGGTGACTGGAAAATTGCATTTACTAATGTTAGCATTAAAGCAGGGAGGGGGCCCACAGATCCAATGTTGAGAAACACTGCCCTAAAGAGCTACATTATATGGACAAAACTATTAGGACATGCCTGTTTTTCAGGGCTTGGCCTTGGTCCCTTACTTCCAGTGAAATAATGCTTAATGCTTGAGCATACCAACATTTTGGGCAATGCCTTGCTTCCAACTTTGTGGGGAAGAACCTTTTCTATTCCTGCATGACTGAGCCCCAGGGCAGTAAGGTCCATAAAGAGATGGTTGGATTAGTTCGGTGTGAAAGAACTTGACTGGTCCTGACTTAAACCCCATCCAACACCTTTTTGATGAACTGAAACAGAGATTGTGAGTTGGGCCTTCTTGTCTGACATAAAGGATCGACGGAATGACTGGGAAGAAATACCCACAGAAAGAATCAAACACCTTTACATAATGTAAAGGTTCTTTGCCAGTTTAAGCATTCTTTTCTTCAAGAATCATTACATAACTTGAGGTTGTTTCAATTTTTTAAAAGTTTACATCCATACTTCTTCACAGCACAAAAGTACATTCATTTTTTGGCAATGCTCCAAAGAACTTCTTTTACCCTTTTTGGCCGCTTTAGTTTTGAGAGTGTAGGAGCTATGAGACAGAAGGCAGAAAACCTGAGAGACAACACAGGCCCACCTACATGAAAAAAGCCAAACACACTGTGTTGCAGCCTTCCTTAGCCCTGAATGCATAAGTTAGTAGATTGTATTCACTGCACACCTGGAAAAGTGTTTGTGACCAGTGTTTGTGAACAGCCACCCCTCACTGCTGTCTCAAATCAAACAAACCTTATGCACAAAGCAGGTTGTATTATTCTATTGACAATGTTTTTCCATCAACATTATGGCTATGTGTGTGTGTGTGTGTGAGAGAGAGAGAGAGAGTGTGTGCGTGTGTGTGTGTGTCAGCGATTGATGCATTTTAGTGCAGCTGGATTAATTAATTATAAGGATGTCTGGATACTGTTGGGCTTATAAAACATCATTATAACCTCTGGCTAACCTGAGTATTTCTGTCAAATGATGCAAACTTCATTAGTCACTTTTTATCTCATAATACTGATTGCTACCTGTGTTGCTTTCTGTCATCTTGGGTCCCCCATTGAGCCTTGATTCCTCTCACAGTTTATTCCTTGCCACTGTTCCTCACTGTTGGCTTGGACTCGGATTTCTGTAAAGCCGCTTTGTGACAAAGTCTGTTGTGAAAAGCACCAAATTTGACTTGATCTGACTATACTTAGTGTAATGAGAAGGATATATGTAAAGCAAGTCATTGGTAAGTATAGCTTTTTGTATTTAAATAACTGTGACATATGCTGGCAAAATATAACATCTAGTCCAGCCTCAAAGCTTCCATGGCAACTACCATAAACTTGCACTCTTAGAACAGATTGTTCTCTAGCTGAACAAAATCATCTTGTCTAAGAATAAACAGCTATAGGGCATTTTTACCTTTTCTGTACTGGGAGCCTCAGAAAAATGTAACATTTATTAAGAGAGCAAATATCCATGAACAAAACTAATCTTGTTTTTTTTTCCAATAACAAACATCAAGTATTTGTACCCCTGCTTGCATCTTATCATATACCTGCTTGTATCTTATCATATCTAGTGGAGATAAGTGGAGTTACTAGTTTTTGTTTGATTTTGTTTGTTTGTTTAATTATTTTGGGATGATAAACATTGATATACATTACTGATATACATTTTTAAATGTGAGCTTCTTTTGTTCATTTTAACCTGTGACAACATCACAGAATCCCTCTAGACAGTTTGCATTGGCCATGGTGACCTTAGGCCCATGTGCTGTTGCTCCAGAGAGCCACATTTTATTCTATTGCCTTTTGGTCAGCATGGGTGTAAATTACTCATTTGACAGTGTGTCTAGATAGATTTGGACATTTAATGACCTCATGTGACTGGCTGAATTATAAAAATGATGCTTTTGCCCCCATCACAATAGTATTTCATGCTGTAGGAAAGATCAAAGACCAGAGACTCCCCAGTAGCCACTTTATTTTTGTTAAGTGCCTCCTTCTTTTGTTTGTGCATGCAAATCACTTTGATTAAAGTCAGCCATGCAATACAATGTCCTGGGGAGCCTTCGAAAGCCAAAAGTCTGCTCAATTTAGTTAGATGGTCTAAATACATTTAGCTTCTCTCTATCTCTTTTTCTCTCACACACATACTCACACACACACAGCGGTGTTCCAAAGCTCTCATCTTTATGACTGGATGAAATATTAATCAAGAAGCAAGCACTGAAGACATGATGACTGTATAATTCATTACATTCCAGTTCTTTAAAGACAGAGAGCTTCGTAGAGAAGACACATAAGACAGTTGCACACTGAGGGTACCCACAGTCTCCCAAACCAAGACAAAACCAAAGTGAACATCAAAAATAAGCAGCCATAAATTCCGCAAAACAAAAACTACTTTTAAATTGAAGAAGAGCATTGATTTTCAGTTCTCTTATTATTTGCTTTGCTATTCATCATAAATGTTTCCAAATATATAAGATTTGCCCTGCTGGTTTAATGAAAACCATCTATCTAGATGCAAACACACAACAACATTGCTTACGTCTACTTCACTTCAGTATTATGCAGAGCAAATTTAAATATTTTTTAACAAAAACAACTTGAAATTGTTCTGGTATTTGGATCAAGCTGGCATTTTACCAAAAGAAACAGTGTAACACAAGACAGCAACCATTGAAACCGACTAAATAGTCTAAATATTTGTGGCTTAACTAATTATCAGTGATTTTACATCCTTCGTTTCTTCAAAAGCTTCAGCCTTGGTACAGCTAGCCCATCCGCTGCTATGTTACCACAGCAACCAATATACCTCTGACACGATCTGTAGCTATAAACATAGCCTGAGCATAACCAGCAGAAGTGTACCTAAATATGCAGCACTGTTCCATGTGACATAATCCTGGACCACATTCCTATACCCATTTAAACCAGTGCATTTTTTATTCACAACCACTTCGGCCTAGGGCTGGCTGAGCATTACTGAGTTCTGTTGATTACCGTCTGTGAGGGTCTGTTCATTTTTGGATCGTGACACAATTATGTAACAGGGATTAATTATGCAACACGGTGTCTAATGGAGCAAAGTAACTGAAATGATTTCCAGTTTCCAATCTAGAAATGATCCGGAATTACCAATTAAACAGTATGACACATTTCCACACGCACACTCCTATTGCCTTTGGCGTATGGTTCCAGGAAAGCTTTTAATTAGATACATTTTATCTACAGATTCATGAATCTTGCACATCTGTGCCCAAGATGTACTTGTTAAATAATCTTTAGAATTAAAAGGGACTCTTCATGCTACAAAGCTCACAATAAGACACTGTATATCCAAACATCCCTCATAATTAATTAGTTCAGTTACTTTATGTGCACCTATTGCTGATACAGACATTCAACTGCATATACAGAGCTTGTTTAATCTTCAGTGATAAGCATTTACCAGAGGGGTGTAAAGCCCACCAGCACAGTAGTAGTGAAACCGCCTTCTCTGTAGTTCAATCCAATTCCTTTGGGATGAACTGGAGTGGATCAAGAACTGATCAACCAACAGCAGTATCTGACCTCATAAATGCTATTTTTGCTAAATGCAATGTAATTCTCACAGCTATGATCCAACATCTATAGTAAAACATTGCAAAAAAGTGTAGAGGCTGGTACTGTTGCAAAGGGGGACAATTCAAGAAACCTTCAATAACCAGGTCTGCAAACACCTCCAGTGAATAAAAGTGAATTAAACTGTACAGTATGTGTTACATTATAAGATTAAATGTTTTTGACAGGATTGTATGTGTTACAGAAGCTCTTAAAGTTCAACAACACTTCTAATCTAACCTAATGAAATTTACTGACCATTTTTAGTGACCCTTTCATCATGCAGGTTACATCCAGTGTAAAAAATTGTGGCTGCTGTGTTCAAACTAAATATTTTTTAAAAAGTAGAAATACATGGTTTCTTCTAAATTCGATCATCTTTCATTTTTTTATTAACAGTTCAGTAATTTTATACTATGAAATTGTGATTTGCCATGACTTTATTGGGTGTGATCTGTGATTAGATTTTCCAACAGGTAGCTGTTTTCAGTTCCACAGAGCAAATATGGTTCCTTGAGGCTTCACAGGCTGCATTCTTCTAGTGCGCTATAGTTCTTGTATTGCTTGTCAAAGCTGGTCCCGCATGGGAGACCAAAGTTATTGCATAACAGATGAACAGAGTCTGATGAATAGAAAATATGCAAGAATCTGCAAAGTGTATGGTAGAACTGCGGCATACGGCACATAAAACATTCTCATTTCTACTGTTTTGACCCATTTCGATTGTCTTGCTGGGTCAAAGTCACCAGAGGATTCCAGCACTATTGTTTCCCCCGGACCTATAGAATCCCATTCATTTATGAAGCGTTTAAATGTCACGTCTCCTCAATTAAAAGCCACTGAAGCAAGTGAAAGATAAATGTGCTTTGACACTTGGTTTTTACTGGAGGCGAAAGCTCATGAATATTCATGAATAGACTTTTTTATTGCCGTTGTTTCCTGTACAAAACGAGCTCTTCACTTGGGACGTGACGCAAAGGGGCTGGAGGTGCAGCCCACGATCACTTCGCTGCTCTTCTGCCCTCAAAACAGACGCAGCGTGTGTGCGGAGGTGCAACAAGGCGCCGCAGCAAGAGAAGAGGAGCGCTTTGTTGCGATCGCTACCCGTTGCGGCACTAACACAGAGCAGGGATTTTCGTCATGAAGTTCTTGTGTCTCCTCGTCGTGGCTCTGTCCCTGTTTGCAGGTGGGTGGTTTGGATTTTTCTGCCTTCTTTCAATACGCTGCAGATTTCAGCACCGCGGACAGCGGCACGGAGCTTTAAACCCTATCAGAACTCCATAAAGCCAAAGACATTACATTACATTTACAGTGTCTACACCCATCTGCATGATCACAAAGCCAAAACAACACCAGTAAACACTCTTTATAGTACACATTGATCGTTTCTACTCTAGAAGACCCAGCAGTTATGCTGCTACTTGGTTCTTGACTGGGACTTGTAATATTAGGTGTTACTTTCAGATCTGTGAAAAAAGCAGCCCTTGTTCTGCTCTAAGGCACTTGAAAGCCTAATCAGAGATCCATAAAGCCATTTCGACTACATTTACAGTCTCATCACCCATCCGTATTGTCAGTAACTGTGAATACGCTTTATATTACATGTTGATGGTTTCAGCAGGATTCCTCCTCTCTGTTCTAGAAGATCCTGCAGTGATGCTACTACTTTGTTCTTAATTGTGACTTCTGCAGATGTGGTCGTGAAAGCTTAGTGTCATATTAGGTGTCACTTTCAGATCTGCTCTAAGCTGCTGTAAAGCCCATAAAGTTATTTCAATCACATTTACAATGTCTATACCCATCTGCATTGTAGCAAAGCCACAACAACATCAGGGTTTAAATGTAAATACTATTTATACTACATTTTGATGGCTTCTGCAGGGTTCTTCCTCTCTTCCTCTCTGATTGCGCTCTAGAAGACCCAACAGTCATGCCAATACTTTGCTCTTCATTGGGACTTATGCAGATGTGGCAATGAAATCTCAGAGTGTCAGATTTGTGAAAAGAGGCTGCTCTTAATCTGCTCTAAAACGTTTTAAAGCTCAATCAGAGCTCCATAAGAGCTCTGATTGATCAGAGCTCCATAAATTTATATTACATTGCATTTACAGTCTCAACACCTATCTGTATTGTCACAAAGCCAAAACAACATCAAGGTGTGCTCTGTGTCATATTAAGTTTTACTTTCAGATCTGAGAAAAAAGACAGCACTTGGTTTGCTCTAAGATGCTTTAAAGTGCAATAAGAGCAATAAGGGATTACATTTACAGTCTCTACACCCATGTTTCTTATCACAAAGCTAAAACAATATAAGGGTTTAACTGTAAATAATCTTTATAAAACATGTTGATGGTTTCTTCCTCTTTTTGTTCTTGATTGTGAGATCTACAGATGTGGTCATGAAAGCTTAATGTGATGTTAGGTGTTGCTTTCAAAAGGCTGCTCTTTATCTAATTCGTGCTCTGAATGTATTAAAAATTACAGATAACAAGTCGTTACCAGTCGAGCAAGATGGCAGAAGAGAAAGTCTGGTATGCCTTAAATGGTCTTTGTTAATTCATGATCCAAGCCCATAAAGCACCCACTTCTTTATAATAATGCAAATGTCCACTATTTATTTTAGCTCACCCACTGTCTGGTTGAGATCATTTCTATGGTGCTGTCCAAGCCAGATGTTACTCCGATAAACCCAGAATGTAGACACATTCTCAATAGAGGCAAGTAATTCTTACGTTTCATTCTGTCAGCTGTGTTCTCCAAAAAATAATCTTTACATTAAAATAACACTGCTGCTTGGTTTTATGCTGGAGTTTTAGTTGGAGGTTGCTGTATACATTATAAGTTTTACTAACCAGTGCATGGTACTTATTATTTTAGATCCCACAGGCTCCGTTCACTCTTCACCTGTGAAAAAGAGTGAAGAAGACATTCCGCCTCCAGAGGAGGGAAATACTGACAGGGCAGATGAAGTCATTGATGAACTTCTCAAGGCAAAGGAGGAGAAGCACGAGGACGTGGATGAGGAACGGAGCCAGGAGGAATTTCCGAATTATTACAAAAGATACCATCTGCTAACAAGCAAAGAAAAACGTGAGGACCCAGAAGATGAGAGGAGCCAAGAGGAGTTTCCTCAAAAAAGGCACCATTCTTTCCCCACTAAAGAGAAGCGTGAGGATCCTGATGAGGAGCGAAGCCAAGAAGATTTCCCAACCTATGTGCAGAAAAGGCACCGGGTCCTAACAAGCAGGGAGAAGCGTGACGAACCTGACTATGACAGAAGCCAGGAGGAGTTCCCGAGTTACATCCATAAAAGGCACTACGAGGACGATGAAGAGAATGAAGAGAGAGAGAAGCGAATCTGGAAACCTTCTCACAGATACCATCACAAGAAGAAGCACCATAAGCGGGATGCTGATTCATCAGCGGAAGATTTCAAAGAACTAAGCTCTCAGGAGAAGAGGTCTGAGGAATCAGCAGAGGAGGAAGAGGAGAGAGCTAAACGAAGCTGGAGGCCTAATAGATACCACCAGAGGAGACATCACAAAAGAGATGCCGATTCTTCTGATGAAGAGTCACATGATTTGGAAAGTGAGGAGAAGAGGGAGAAGAGGTCTGAGGAATCAGCAGAGGAGGAAGCGGAGAGAGATAAACGAAGCTGGAGGCCTAATAGATACCACCAGAGGAGACATCACAAACGAGATGCCGATTCTTCTGATGAAGAGTCACATGATTTGGAAAGTGAGGAGAAGAGGGAGAAGAAGTCTGAGGAATCAGCAGAGGAGGAAGAGGAGAGAGAAAAACGAAACTGGAGGCCTCATAGATACCACCAGAGGAGACATCACAAACGAGATGCTGATTCTTCTGATGAAGAGTCAGACGATTTGGAGAACGATGAGAAGGAGAAGAGGGCCTGGTGGCCTGCTCACTGGTTCCACCACCAAAGAAACCACAAACGCAGTGGAGATTCCTCTGAAGAGGAGGAGAAAAGGCATCACCTCTACGACTCACTTGAGGAGACCCTCAAACACCACTCACCTGAAGAGGAAGAGGAGGAACTAATTGCCCGCGAGATAAATGAAAACAAACACCATTTGACGAGCCAGGAGGACATGAAAAGGGCCCACAGTGCTTCTGAAGAAGAAAAGCAGGAGAAAGAGGCAGCGCTGAGATACCTGACTAAGAAAAAGAATGAGTTGGAACAGCGTCTGCTGAAAGAGGGCGAGGTTTATGAGAAGCGTAACCCCTGGATTTATCGAGGATACTACCACCCAGCCTGGTACAAGAGGAGTTCTGAGGGAAGCGAGAGATTTGCAGGTGTGCATCCTTCACAGAAACTAGAGGAGCTTGCCAACACCATCCGATACAAACGGGGTCTACTGTCTCAACAAGGTTCATCAGAGGGAGAACAGACTGGACTGCATCAGAGGGCTCTTACCCCAGATGAGGTACACTCTAAATCAGTAACCAACTATGCACAATAAATATAATACTGCTGTCATTTCCATTTTAATCTTATTACATTGACTTCCATTTAATGTATTTTTACTGAAAAACTACTATTTTAGAGTTACAGATGTTTGTTCTGAGAAGGACGACTACACAAACATGCAATTGGCCAGAATTTGTGTCAGCAGACTCTGTAATAATTTCACAGCCCCATACTTTCTGTAGAGTGTTAAACAAATACACAGAGGCAAGTCTGGCCTAAATGCTAATGCCCTCTGAGCCAGTAAATAACAAACCTTGACGAAAACATAAAAAATGGTGCTCCGCAGCTTCAAAGGGTAGAACAAGACAAACAAGGCCCGCCTGCTTAAAGTGGGCCATGAAGCTATGCTGTCTGGGTCTCAGCTTGAAACCAACAAATCCAAAGAAGAGTGAGAGCACTGTGCAAAACCATTCCCTTTCCGATATTTCCTGCAGTGCCGACTGCACCAAAAATCGTTAATTATCTCCCAGCGTCTATGGCTCCCCAGTGAGCAGTTATGTCGAACCTTCACTATTAAAATGACACCAGACTTATCATTCCTTCTACCACTGCCAAACTGTGCCGACCCTTAATCATACTGTGTGGTCCATTCTCTAAAGATTTAAAGGCAAGGACAGATGGCTGGACCCCACGGTAAGCTTATAGTATAATTTCTCATCCTGACAGGGCTGTTGTATAGCTCCAAGCGCTTCTCTGCCACTTGGGACGTTAGCAATGGCTGCTGCACTGAAGAAAAAAGATTCTAGCAAAGGACAGCAATTTTGTGTTTAAACAATGAATAAGAGCTGCACTTGTGAGCGGTTAGCTTTTTGACTTCGTCAGAGCAGCCAGAATTGCTATGATCAACTGGTAAAATGTTCTTTCTCTCCTTCCCTCTCACAGTTAAAGGAACTGGAGAAACTGGCCTCAATGAACCAACAACTGAAGCACACAGATTAGCTGAAAGAAGTCAGCCAGCCAGCCATCCAGACAAGAGGTGACAGCCAGCATTCCCCAGTATGACCTTCCAGAGCCTTTGTGTGCTGCTGCTTTTGGATTGATTAATGCATTTAACTGTGTTAAAAAACGATAAAAATTTGCTCATAGCATTGCTCCAAGTTAATGTTTTTTAATGTGAAAAATTGTTAGTGGAGGCCTTATATTAGTTAACTGCATTACTGAATGGCTTAAATGGCTTCAAACGTTTGTGCAAAGCACAAACATTTGCTTGTTTATTACTGTGCATCTTACACACTTGTACAACTTGATGTTAAAACAAATGCATGCCATCCATTTGATGTTTTGAAAGCTGTTTTATTTTCATATCTGCTGTAAAACATCTTATGTATTGTCTTTGCATTGGTTGTGTGCATCTAGTAAAATGTTATGATGGGACCAAAAGTTAATAGTGAAGTGTTGTAATCCTAGGCTTATAGC
This sequence comes from Brachypetersius gabonensis, assembly GCA_037577145.1. Taxonomy (NCBI): domain Eukaryota; kingdom Metazoa; phylum Chordata; class Actinopteri; order Characiformes; family Alestidae; genus Brachypetersius; species Brachypetersius gabonensis. Next base: position 5,210 of record JBBJLR010140861.1, on the reverse strand, counting down.
ACAACAATGAAGGAACCGAAGAAAGATACTGCTCCCATTTAAGTCACATTTTATTGACCATTACCACACTAATGCAATTCAGCAGCAAAGCAACAGATGACGAAAGTGTGGTTGCTTGTTTCCTGGCACTTTGTGCTTATACAAAATTAAAAAAAAATGCAGGATGCAAATAGTCCTTTGATGAAAGACTGGCTCTTATGAAACAAGTTTAATAGAACTGCCTTTGTGCAATAAAGCCTAGCAATCTAAACAGAGAAGTAATACAAGATTTCTCAGAGGAGAGAGGCTAATCTGGTTTATTCATACTAAAATAAGTTAGACCAAACACAAAGTCTAGGCAGAACTGTCCTTAGTGCTCCTAATCTCATCAAGCTTGATCCTCTTTGCAGCTGGTTCGCCTGTTTTCTGCTGAGGTCCTGATGTAGCAGCATCAGCAGTGACAGTGATTCCAGAGAGCAGATAACCTCCCCCTCCGCTCATCAGCAAAACTGGATGCGTTCTATTGGGCAACACCTGGAGCGCAAAAAAAAGATGGCAAAACTTTAGAAGGAAGAAACGAGACAGAATCCTTTCATTCGCACAGAACACAGCAAATGAGTAGTCTTGGAAATCAGCTTCTTTAAAACAAGACTCGAATGAAAAATGGTTCGATCATTGTTATTAAAGGTCAACTCTCTGTGAATTTGTGCTTTGCTATATAAAACTGTGCTGAAGAAGAAAAAAAAAAAACACAGCAACTCAATTACCTGGTAATGCCTGAGCCAGGAATCCGTCAGCCTGAGACTGACTGCTCCACCTTGCTCCCTGAGCTTCGTATAACATTCAATTAATGGCTAATAAAAAAAGAAAACGAGAACATTACTCTCCAGTCATCGGGCTTGTAATTAAACATGTAATTTCTTGTTTGGCAGATGTGACCGAAACATCATTACTAGTACCTCTCTGTATTGGCAATACACCACAAATGGTCTAGACGGTGCCACAAACTTCAATAAGCCCAGTAGCACAGGACAGGGGTGGAAACGGCTGGCTATTACCAACCTGCAGTAAACAATACATTCAGCAGACAAAGCATGCAATTCACACCTGTTGTTAAGGACTGGCAAATCAAAAGTTCAATAACAGCAGAATAGCTGAGAAATCAATGAAATGAGATGAGGTGACAAGCCTTATTGATCTCACTATACGTCACAAGTCAGCAGTGTACTCCACTCAACCAGAACTTGATGTATAGAGAAATGCTACGTAGGCCAATTGTCACCTTGAAATGACACCCAAACAAACACAGACAGATATGTCTTCTAGTGTGGAAACTAAGGTTAAAGAATTGTGCTATCTATGTTAAGCTACTCTGCGTTATTAATAACCCCGTAAACCTCTTTTACATGCTGAGATTGCTTGTATGCTTCAGTTTAAGGAGAGGAGGCTTAAGTTGTATAAGTAGATGTTATTATTGGATAATGACTACAGTTATACATTCAAAGCAGGTGTCTACATTAAGGAAAAGGGCTGTACAGCCCTCATGAACTACAGTGTAGGCAACAATAATTTTCAAATGAAGCTTCTGCCCATCTCTAAATGGCAAAATGAGTCATATTAAAACAAATAATTTCATAATGTTTTCAACTTGTCTTAAGCATTGCCTAGATCTACAGGGATAAAACAGAGAGATCTTACCCGTCAGCATTACGGCCTGCCAGCAAGGCAGCAGCCGCGGCCAGTCTCTTTCTCTTCTCCTCCATCCTTATTCTCTTCTCTTGTGCCTGTCAGAGGAGAAGTGTATTAGGATCCAGTCTCTGATCAAGGCTCTTGCCTCTATGTTGCAGGCTGCCCTCAGTTCATGCTTATTATACTCTCTTAAAGTGCTAAGGAACACAGTGTAAAATATTACAAATATTTGTAAAGCTGAGAGTTATGTTTGGTGACATGAAGTACAACGTTTTGTATAACAAGGTAGAGAACGGAGATACAGGCTACACCAATAACATTCAGTCCAGTTTTACTGAAGGATTTACTGCAAAAGTAATACACACACAGGAAAGAATCTTTTAAAGAGAGACTGAAGAACCCATCATTTTGTTACAGCTGTGTGAACATCAGCCCTTTGATTTTTGAGATGATTATGCAAGGTTTGCTGAAGATTAGGAATCTTTCCCAGCTCACACCAAAAGGGCAGGAATTCTGGCAAAATGCATTAGTCATCAATTGGACACTAGAACATTATTCATAGGCTGTTCACAGCACACCCACAAGAGCAAGTTCAAAATAATTGGGAAGAAAATAACAGAAAAAGGTTTCTTAGAGCTTTAAGCATAGTTCACGTTCAACTTACAAGAATAAAATGAGTTTTCATAATGCAGCAGATCTCTGCAAGCTTAGTTTTTTGTTTTTAGCTGATAGTTTATAGTTGTATGGACAATCTCCCAGAATGCTTATGCTTTAGTAGTTTTATTACTATGGATGCTCAAATTAGATGGCCAAAATCTAAACCATGCAACGTACTAATTTATTATTTTCATATTAGCCAACATGTATTACATTTTAATGACACAAAGTCTGATACATGCATTTGTATTTGAATGGTGTTGCCAAAGATGTCTCAAATGTTCATTTTATAATTCTGCATGACACATTGTGCTTTATAGTCTGTCCCCTCTTAGTTTTGATGGATCATTTATATCTTATTTATTACATTGTCAGAGTAAACAATTTTAGTTATACTGCACCACTGGTTAATAAAATTGACTGTAAATGTAATTTAATTTAGCCCATGTAGTCTCATCAAAAAAAAAAAAAAAGCATTCAGAAGTGGTGCATCTTTATTTTGGGTACTTTATTATTACTCAAACTTTTAGGGCTATAGGTATACAGGGATGGACATTCTCCAAGTAATTGAAAACGGAATCCAGCATTTTTCAGGTGAAGAAATAATGTAACCTTCTAAAGCTGGGGTCTTAAACAGTACATGTAGCTCCCAGCATCCATTGTTCTACAACTAGAGACCCCATGGCTCGTACTGCCTTTTAAAACATTCTAGGACGAGCATTGCACTTAATAGGTCCACTGAGGCACACAAGGATAAGCATTATGCATTCGAACATTTTCTTCAGATCATAATGTAGAAGGCTAGGGAGCACTGACGTTTTGGCCAGATAATTAAGCTATTAAATGTAAAAAACAAACTTCTCATGCATATCTAAAGCAATCAAAGCTCACCTTTTGCTCTTGCAGCTTCTCCCTTTCCTCCCTTTTCTTGGCCTCAGCTGGGTCTACACTCACTTCCATGCTCTGGGGGTCTGAGCAGCTCTCCTGAGCCTCGGTTGAAGAGACCTGAGAGGAGCTAGACTGCTCCTCAGATCGTCCGTTGTTCTGAGAGTCTGTGTCTTTCTCATCCAGATTCAGTGTTCCTGACAGCACGGCATTCACCTTACACAGGGGAAACTCATGTAGAGCATTGTGAAAGTGTGATGGAAAGCCAAAGCTCTCCATGCCTCCTCTGACTGGACCTCCACCTGGATACAGCTGGATCACTGAGCCATGACCTGGGAGAGAGAGAACAAGAAGAAGAGCAAAAGAACAAGTAAAAGCAAGAATTCATTCATAAATTTGTTTTTATGAAGGACATCATCACATACTCTTCAATAGGATTCTACGGTCATAAGGATTTTTTAATGTGATAAAGATGCAAATTAATACAGAATACAAATTAATAACAACACAGGCTCATACCTCCCATTCTCTCCATAACAGAGCCAAGAACAAGGCCGGCACACGTCTCAAAAACTATAACTTTACTGCCAGCATGAATGTTGCCCACAGTCAGCATCTGAGCTAGGGTGTCGTATCGCAGGTGACTGTAACGAGACCAAAACAGGTTTTCAGAGGAAAAAGTTGTCAGTGATCAAGAATTTCAAGAGCTTTTAAGAGCAACACCAGTTGAGAATGAGGACGTACCACACTTTGCCAGGTTCTCTACCGTGGTACATCATGGCTAGAATACGGCAGGTAGGCTTCAGTACTGTTATATTGCTCTCATACCTGTGGACAGGTTAAGTACTTTATTATAAACACAAATAAGAAAATATGTACTGTTTAATAACCAGAAACATGCTGTCCCATCTACTTACTTCTTCTTTTTCTTCTTGATGTATTTCTCCTGAGCAAATTCTGTTTTATCCCTGAACGTTGTACTGTTGTCTATAAGCTGCTGAATAATCTCCTAAAGAGTAGAGAGGTGCAGTGAAGAACACAAATTACAACATGGATCACACTGACACCTGTACAGGCAAAAGATTCGTTATCAGTGTGGCATCTGAATAGCTTGAATCACAGCTGTAACTGTATCTAAAACTGATGATAGGTCAAAAACCCAAAACAAGCATAGTCATTTCTCACAACTGTACCACACTTTGTGTTTACACAAACACTCTCATTGATCTTTCAAGCCCATAATACCATCTATGGAATGTTTTGTGGCGAATAATACACTCTAAAATTCTTAACTGAAAACAAGAACAAAACTACATAATGACTGAAACAATCATAGACGATTACAACTCATGTCTAAGAGAGCAGAGCAACTGATGCTGGAGTGGCAGACAGGTCTTGGTCTTGAGACCACTTTTACATGGCCTTGGTCTTGTCACAGTCTCGACGGTCTTTTGTCTTGGTCTTGTCTTGGTCTCGCTGTCTCGGATCGACAGTGGTCGGGAGATTTGGATTTGGAGCCGTTGTCAGTATCCATGACACGCAACGTAACATAACGTTCGATAATGCAACATTATTATTTTGCTTTTCATGCCCTTCAAATGAGACCAATCAATGACAGACATGTATTTTGTTGTGTTTCAGACACTGGCGCTCATCCAATCAAAATATGTAAATGTAGCGCTAGTAAACGTTAGATCCAGCATCACAGTGAGCAGTAAGTCTAGTCAGTCAGTTCCAGTAATGTCAGCACTAGTAGGATAGTCAGTAAAATACAGAAAGAATGTCAAAGAGTTCTTCTGTCATAAAAGTTGCATTCACAGAACACAAAACGTTTTTTGCGACACACGTTTAAAAAAGAAGCATTCGGCAAAAATTCGGCAGATTTTGCGCGGTCTCCTTGACCGAGACAGCCGGGACTACCTTAACCTTCACAAGGCACCTGGAGCGTAAACACCCTGAAAGGTAAGCTAGCCAGTAGCTATCTACCCATCTTCAAACTC
>JBBJLR010140810.1:0-16318 GCA_037577145.1 Brachypetersius gabonensis | reverse complement strand
CACAAGTAAGCTGAGTTTTGAGTAAGATGCACAATGATGCATGAAGATTCCTATAGATATTCAGTTAAAGCAATGGTGTCATAGAGATGAACAGTTGATTCAATGGACAGTTGTACACTTCAACACTTCACCACTTCACACAAAATGGCCCTTAAAGTGTTTTTATTTAGCGATTATAATTAGAACAATTGACTTTGAAAAACCCATCAGCATGCTCCTTAAAAAGCAGGAAAGTTACAGAAATGACTGCCACTTTCTCAATAAAACAAATTAAACAAAAGTTGTACATTAGCAGAAAATGCCATATCTAAGTATATTATCTGTAAGAAAGTTATTTGACTGAGGATGTTGAAACTTTTGACTGTATTTACTTCTGGATACAAATACATTTCCCAAATAGCATTTTTTTAAATCCAAGGAACTTTACATCAAGAAAGTATTTGCAGCTGTAAAACTCAAACTAGGCCAGAGAAGGGTGCAAAAAAGTTTTCTGTAATTTTCAGGCTTGAGGTTATTGCTACTAAACTGGACTTTGTTTTGAAATGCCTTTACTCTGCAAAAGCGTCTGATAAATGCTGTAAATGTAAATGCCATTTACTAAGCCTTGACTTCATTATAACTGCCGCCTTTGAAGAAAGCAGCAAGAACCTCTATGTTCCTTTTAAACCATTTTTTTCAGCCACTATAGTGTATCCAAAAAATCTACATTGCCATATTGTCTTAATGTAGAGTGCACTCCAGAGAACAAAAAGAAAATTACTACAGATAACAGACAAATAAAAAATGTGTTAGCGCTGTAAATTCAGCTGGAAGCGGTGAGAGTTTGCGTGCGCTAAATGCATTTCCTTTATTATGTTGACTCATCTAAAACCTACTTCAGCATAATGGGTGGGGGTAGGTGGAATAGCGCTCTTAAAAGAGACCCTTACAATTCTGCCCATTTAGTGGCTAGAGCACCAGCCAGGTGACATTTCCTACAAAGCTGGACCAGTGTACTATGAGTGCACACAAAAAATAACACTTCCAATTGTTCCCATTCTCCAAACCTTGTGGAAGTTCTCCCATTTCTCCAGATCTCTAACCTTTGTGGATGTCTTGTAAACTAGCGTGAGTTTAGATCCAAACATAAGTGGCAAAAGACAGTCAGCCGACTACTATGCTGACAACGTCTTGTCCAGAAAAACTTAATGTAGAAAAAGGTAGAGACATTGATGCAATTGCCACTATTCTGCAAATCAGAGGCATTGGGGAATGGGGCGCGGGGGAAGGGGGGGCGGGGACACTGGCAGGGGTATGGGGGGTCCTCCCCTGAAAGATTTTAATAAATTAGATGCCATTTCCTGCATTCTGGTGTATTTTTTACTTGTTTTTTTAAACTTAATTTTACCTACAAAAGTGACTTAATTCAATGACTATTTTAGAGATAGAGACACTCATTCAACTAGTCCATATAATCATCAGCCTGTTTTTAAACCCACTGTCATATCTAAGATTAATGTGACACAATTTATCACCATGATAACAATGACTTCATGGATGCATTTTACATTTTATGTTGTGTATTTTTCTATTTAGTTGTAGATGTAATGCAACATTTCCACTGGAGAAAAAAACTCTTACTCATAATATTTTATTGTTTACTAGAACATTCATTTAATTTTTTTTCTGGGGCTGACGTTACCTGGTCCAGTTTAGAGAAGCCTGTCTGTGCACTGATGATTCACTTCACTTGCATGTGGTGAGATGGAGGCGAACCCTGAGCGGATTTCCAGTGGTGTGTGTATTCTCCTATGGATTGAGAGGAATTTCCCCTATTGTGGGATTAATAAAGTCAATAAAGTCAATCTAAGTGGAATGGATTCTTTTGCGAAACAGTGCTGGGTGAACTAATATTTTATGTTAAATGTGGGGGGTCCAAACGAATAATTGCGCCGACGCCCATGCTGCAAGTTTATTCCCACTCTCCGAGGCCCATTTAGTTCTTAATGTAACTTTTTTTAGACACACGGGCAAGTTCTGTTCAGCTTAAGTGAATTTTATATTTTTTTGCCAGAGAATCAGGATCCACCTTACGCTATAGGCCTGACTATCCTGTAGTGTGGGTCAAATTATCACATAACTGAAGATTTAATCATAACTTGGTTTTATCACAACATCACCTTTATGTTTATTTAACCCCTTTTTGTTGTAGACATGAATGTGTCCTGGTCAGAGATATGTGCAGCATATTGTATCTGTATTGTAGCCTCGCCTTTGCTCACACATCATTCACACTGCAGTCATATTCTTGCAAATATGCAGATATATTAGTAAAAGCATTTCAACCTCTCATTCCTGCACACTCTTAGAAAATATTTCTCTATGTGTAGCTTTGTGTTGCTTTGGCTTTGCACCCCAGCCCGTTCAATAGAACGACGATAAAAGGTACGATACCCATTTAAATTAAATTGCATTTACACCTGTATTGGATGTAATGCATGAATCACAGCTCTTCTTAACGGTTCTACCCCATTTTTGAGGGTCATACGGAACTGGACAGCTGATTACAGGGTTAGCCTGGCTTCACTGCATCTTCATTTCAAGCACTAAAGAGATTACATAAACTTTAAAGATGATTCTAGTTGGCATTCACACCGAAAGACTGTTACTTTTGTTGCTCATCAGGAGAACCAATCAAGTGTCTATGGAAGGAAATGATAAGGCTGAAAAAAGAGTAACTGTACTAAGAAGCAAGAGCATGCTGGTGAGTTTGGTGATACCAAACATCCTGGTAGACCAGAAAAGGGCACAGTTGTAGATCCAGAAAAACGTTTAATTAAGAATGGTAAGAACCGCATGGAGGCACAGAAAGTGTTTGAGAGAGTCAAGAGAAAAATACTTATAAGCAGAAAGTAGTTTACCACACATACAAACTACTGGTAAGCCTACGCAAAGATCAGTCTGTACATTATAATTTTCAATGTCTTAACACAGTGGTTCCCAACCTGGGGTCCGGGCCCCCCTTAGGGGGGCGCTAGAGATCACAATTCTGTCTGCACTATGGTTACCAAAAATTTGTACACATTAAATTCATAAAATCCTAAAGTCTGAGAAACGTAAAGGTGTGTTTGTATAAGAGTATAAGAACAAAAACCTTTTATTTTTTGCAAATAAAAGTTCATAATTAATCACTTTATTCTGTTTATGCGGGTAGGAGTTGGGGTTGGGGGGGCCTGGCTTGTCTTGGACACTGGCAAAGGGGGGCTTCAAGGAAAAAAGGTTGGGAACCACTGTCTTAAGAGATAAATATTGACCTGCACCAGCAAATGGCTCCACAATATGGGTGAAATAATAACTGATAATGATCTGCCTTGCAGTAAATAAAAAACACACTGCTGAATTAACAATGTGACAAGATTATATTGGTCTGAGTTATGTTAGTGAATGCCTTTTGGATTTCCTGAATGCCTTTATTATCAGAAGGCCAATGCAGCAATAACAATCCGCAGCTGTCAGAAATCAGAATCAGAATCAGAAAGCTTTATTGATCCCGGAGGAAATTGTCAGAGACATAAAAGTGTTGAGATTAAGTGTAGAGAGGAAAACGTTGCTTGTGGTCTGAAGCCTGATATCCTCATTGCAATATGGGTATCTATGGCTACACTGAAACTGTCTCAAACTGTCTTTACTGACAAGTAGCAGTGCATTGACATGAAAATACAAAAACTACTGTGGAGTTTTCAGGGTCAAAAAGCCCTTGGTTGCCAGTCAGACACGTGACTTGGACATAGTTGTGCACACATTTCACTTCCTAAAGACAAGCTCCTAAAACAAGCAGCATCTGAAAATATCTGCCATGCAGCCTTGGCAGAACACCATTAGGGAAAATATTCAGAATCTGTTGATGTCTGTGAGTTTCAGGCTTCGCACAGTCATTAGTCATTTTGTCCACGTCCAAGTTTGTCAGCACCTGCCCATCAGCTGAAATCCCGAGTATTTTAAGGAACTTGATCCCCCTTCGCTTCTGTAACAGCCTCTTCTCTAGATGTTGAGGATTTGATTGTGTTCTGCTACAAAAGCATGTTGTATGATTGGTTCTGGATCACAAACGCCATTCCAGCTTATCTTGAAGGTATCGATGGAGTTCCATCGCTGTGGAAAACAGTTTCGCTGTTCCACAGCACAGAGATGGCGCTTCATACTTCTGTAGTTAAAGTGTATCATTGGTCTCAGTGACTCTAAATTCTAAATATAAATATGTTCACATTTAAACTGGAGTTTGGCACTTTATCCTCATCATCACAGTTTCATTGCAAACGCAATCCACTGGGATAGAAAGCCAAGGCAACAAAAAAGTGCCACTGCCCAAATTGCTTATATACTGTGTTGTGGTCAAATACATACACTAGGATGAAAAAAATTCTCTGGGAAGATCTGGATATACATCCATGGAAAGCTGTAATGAATGTAAGAAGATGATTTAGTAAAGAAGGCATCTGTGGAAGGCAGAGATGTTCACAAGTCATTTTTACAGAGTCCAAGACAAGTCTCAAGTCTTTGAGTGAACGTTTAGAAGATATGCTAATTGGCCACACCCCATGATTACAATTGGCTGTTCCTTAGCAGGGGGCGGGGCTGCATGGTGTGATCTGCCCTCACCAACACGGAGGATTTGCCATAAATGATCTTAAATCTAAATGTTAAATATGAAAAATATATCTCTCACTCTAAATGTGAAACTCCACTCCTTTCCAACAACCCCTCAAAAACCGTTATTAGGAAATAATCAGGAAATTGATTTTATAATATGTAATACATAAGTCTCTGACCTCAACAGAATTTGGATGCAGTCACAAAAACAAAAAAGTCCACTTAAATGCATAATAAAATCTCAACTTTCAGCGGGATATGCCCTCAATATACGTATGTGCCTATTTAATATTTGTTTAAAAATAATTTAATAATAGTGAATATTTCTATATATTAAAGGGTGTATTTTTAATCATTAGAAATAGCCATATTTTATTTGGGCCAAAATGGAAGCACCTAGTTTACTGTACACTGTACACAGTGGTTAGTTGCAGCCATACAATCAGGACAAAATGCATTTAACTGTATACAGTGCATTCCAAAATGGATTAAATCGACGTTTAAATACATTTAAAATATTGCTAAACCCAAGCTATGGGCAAGTAACACTAGTCAAACTGCAGTGTATTTCTGATCATGTGACCAAACTACCACACTTCACAAAATTTGTCAGTGTGGTTTATGCAGAGTAGTGTGCAGCACTGCTGGCAGTGGGTGGGAACATTAGAGGTTTGTACATGGTTTCTGGAGTCCTAAAATGAGGACTACACAAAAACTGACTAAAAACATTAAAAAAAAAATAAAACATTAAAAATAATGTTCAGTGCATCTTTGCCATTTTTTTTCATTAAAGGAAATGTATTTTTATTTGTCATAAAACCTTGTTTGGTAACAGAATAATTATTGGAGGACTTCAGTCTGCAAAAAAACTGCAAAAAATCAGTGCAGTTTTCTCAACCATTACATATTAGAGTAAAACAGTCAAAAAGTTAAGGGCTAGGGATCCTTTCAGTACAAAATAAAGTGTTAAAAGCGAGAGACCTGTACAACAGTACAGCAAGTTCTGAACCAACAGCAACTTTTCTGTATCCTGGAAAAAGACTAATCATCAACCTGCCCCTTACAAACTTCCCTAACGTGTTTACACTGTGGTTTTCTGCTAATTACAAAGTGGCTTCTTTGTTCTGTGGACACATTTTCTTCAATGCATATGTTCTGCTTTTGTTCTAGCCATATCTCTGTGTTCCACTGACTCCCAAACCCCAGAGCTTCAAATGCCTATAATTAAGTGTCTGGCAAGGGCAAGCTCATCCAACAAAACCGGGTTACCTATCTGTTAATTAGGGGGTCTATCACTGAGAAAAACCGGGTTACCTATCTGTTAATTAGGGGGTCTATCACTGAGAAAAACTGAGCCGCAGAGTTCAGGAGCACTGAGTACTTTTTAAACATGACTTTCCAAATGCACTCTCCTCCCTCCATAGTGGAGGAAAGGAGGTGAATGACAAGCTCTTCAGGCTTTAGTTACCTAATGAGAGATCTTTTGTGGTTCTGTCATTCACTGGATCACCCACTCTCTCTCTCTATCTCTCTCTTGCTCTTTCTGTCACTACTTCTTTTCTGCACTTAGCTCTCTGTAACTAACTGGTCATTGCAACAGCACTCCCCAATTAACACCACTTACAGATAATCACACTTCTCAGATCAGGACAGGGCCGTTTCGGTTTATGTTCCCCCGCTGGAGACGTACAGAGTGTGTTCTAGACCTCCTTAGTCAGTGCCTTAGTGTGCAACAATATTTTAAAAAATATTAACTGACTGTTAATATAGTTTTATGGCCAGTACCCCGTAGTAAACTATGTAGATCAGAGCTTAGAGCCGTGAATATGAAATTGTTTTCCAAATTAAAAAAATTATTTTCATGAAATTTTATTGGCCATTCTAGATTAATCAATTCAGTGCTTGAAGGCATAACCAGTAAGAGAGCTTACATATCTATATCTACCTAGATTCTAATCGGACAGTTTCCCTGTGGCCATTTTTTAAATCAGATTTATTTGAATCAGAATCAGAAAACGTTATTTATTTATTTATAATATTCACAATGGAATCGCTAAGCTAACCACTAGCGGAGGTATAGCATGGCGTACTAATAAAATTACGAATACGAATTACATGTTTATTGACCGTAAAATAATAGCACTGTAATTGATCATTTTGCTACTTGGAGTTACATTTTTCACTTTTAAAATAGCAATGTTAAATGTATGCTTCCATTGGATAGAAATCTGGAGAAGTTTGTGATGATGAGCTTAGCCCAGTGAGACTGTGGCCAACCGTGGAATCGGTCCTCAGACATCTGGCTGGTGGATCCCTTTGTCCTTCCCAAGCCAGATGACCAGATAAGTTCCATGCCTACCCCCTATTCAGTAGGATAGACACAGAATATACATTTGACACAGATTAGAACTGAGATTTGAACAGCAGAATAATTCCTTAAACTCATATACTGATAAAAAAGGAACCTAAAACTTAAAGCTTTTCGGTATTTGTTTTATTTGTTATTTTCTGATGAGCTCCATTTATTGTTTTGCTTTGCTTTTCTATAATTTACTTTTGCATTGCACATCTTGATATGGTCGATAAAATACAATAAAACTGTAATCTGTTCAGCTCTAAAATAGTTCCTGTTGTGAAATACTTCATCCAATCTACTCCTAGAACCGAGGAGTACTACAGTAAGAAGGGTTATATTAAAATGAATGCTAACAGGCTCGCCTACATAATAAACAAATAAATAAAAAAAAATCTTGCCCTTATGCTACATTTGCTTGAATTTGTAACATGATTAAAATTGTAATTCACTCTGGGTAAGAGCATCTGCCAAATGGATAAATGTAAAACACAAACCTTATAGACTTCTAAAGTTCATTTTATACCAGATAACAGCGTTCCTAGATTAATCACTGCAAACTTTGACACTGGCTGTGAGCGTCCGATGGCACCCACTGGTAACGTGCAGGCGAAGTGCAAAAGGTTTGTGATGCTTACTGTGCGCAGCCTGCTAGCAGTTTATAATTTGAAACCTATACATTTTAAAGTTCTTGCACTTCTTTAGGTCTATAGTAGAGATGTTCACAAGTCATTTTTACAGAGTCCAAGTCAAGTCTCAAGTCTTTGAGTGGCAATGTTTACAAACAGCGACTCTAAATGTGGGATTTTTGAGCTGTAAATGTTGAGCTCTAAATGTTTAGAAGATATGCTAATTGGCCATGCCCCGCAATTACAGTTGGCTGTTTCTTAGCAGAGGGAGGGACTGCATGCTGTGATATGCCCTCACCAACATGGAAGATTTGCCTTAAATGATCTTTCCAACGACCCCATGAAAACTGTTATTAACTGAAAATCGTTCACTTTGGACCGGGGCGAGTTTTGTCACGGGTGGTATGTACCCATCAAGGAGGGAGGCGCAACTGCGGATTTCCATTTCTCTGACGAGGCTTTTATTTTCAAAAGCAAACACAAACTGGCTCGATGGCCAAGACTCTTTAAAAACCCACCCAAAGGACACCAGGGGGAAGGTGAGGGGTAGTGTGAGGGTGCACTGACAACTCGAACATTAACACAGGAATTCTTTATACACAAGTGTGCTCACACCAAAACCTAAAAACACACAATCTCACTTATTATTAGGCCCTCGGCTGGCTGCAAACCCTCACTGATGAGCCGGCCAGAGAAAACCCACACATCCGTGTCATAATAAAAGTCCCCATTGTTCAGTTCGTCTAATGGCCGCTGACCGGGGACATCACAAATTTAAACTGCAAAATGATTCTAAAGTCTGTTTAACTGATTAGGAAATTAACTGAGAAAGCAGCCAATCATAGCCTTTTTAAAACAAATTATAATTAGGTTGGAATGTCCGTTATTTAGTAAACAGAATAAAGACATTTGCCGGTTATTTTACTTAATTACAGGAAAACACACATGAACAGAAAACATTCTTTGCTTCATTGATGCAATGCATCTGGTGTGTGATATACTCATGAAGCTGGTTTGCCACGCATGCCACCTAGCCTTTGGTGTAAAATTGTTGTAATGGGTACATCTGGAGCACTAAATAGAATACAACATTTCATATGCATTGAGGGAGCAAGTCGGCAAGAGCTGTCAAGATGAATCTTTAGCAATGCTCTGATTTAATGAATGGTTCTGTCCTGTGTTTGTTATTATGACAAACTAAATAGTTATCTGAACAGTGATTTAAGTTATTCATGCACTGAGTCACTCAGACCGAGCATTAACTATATCCCTCCAACATGGCTGGACTATGTCTTTCAGTAATATAGGCTCACTGTATACATCGAAGCATATGCACTGCGATTTTCTGCCCAGTTTGCTGGCTGCAGTGACTAATCAGGCCGTGGTTTCAGGCTTGTTTTAGCTGCAGTAAACTGTCCTCAGCCTTAGGAGATCAAAAGAACTCCTAGTCTGCAATTACTGTCTTTTTCTTTCAACAGCAGCATTAATTAAGCGCAACAAATAATTGCACGTATTTTCTCTTTAAAGAACACCTTTTCTCTGGAGACAGGGTTCCATGCATACTCCATTGAGTTATTTACATTGTGCATACTCGTGAGAAACTGCTCACAGTTTGGTCCTCTAACTCAGAAATTCAAAGAAAAGTGAAACATAGATGTACATTTGTAACCTAAATGTATCATTTGCTACATGTAAGTCATGTACATTGAAAAGGCAATTACTGGATTCAGATTTGTCCAACATTCATTTCAAAGGCCAGCCACATTCATATAATCATGTTCATGTAATAGCCTAAATTTTATTCATTTAGAAACAATCTACACATTTGAATTAAGCAAAGTGAATTTAATGCATGTTGTGCACTGTTCATTTTAATGTAAAAACAGGATATACCATGATGAATATCCTTCAGACAATCCCTTTTAACACTAAAAGAATTGACAGAAACACAGCTTGTGGCAGGTAGCAAAATCAATTATGTGCCCAATGTGTGGAGGAGCACCCAGGCTTTGTATTTACCAGTGTGTTTTTGATTGATTTTGATTGGTGGTTAAATCAACACAGACCCTTTCAAAGTTTGTAAATGAATACATCATGAAATTGCATGCATTCCTGGAACACACAGGAAGCATTCTGCTACTGACCTGAGTTAGCGGGGCTAGCTAATTTAGACATTTTCTTGGGTTTTTGCAATAAAACATACCTATATTGTAATTCATGCACGTCTGTTTTCTTTGGTCATTTTCTTTGGCATAAACAGGGTAAATACAGCAATAAATGAAATTAATTTACTGAAATAAAAATACTGGGCTTTAAGAAGAACAAAACGAAAAACACAAGAACACTCGAGAACACTCCACTGTGGAAATTCTGGCTTGCATATGTGTCAAAAGGCAGCAGTCAATCAGCAGCACCTTCCGCCTCTGAGCACAGTGCCACAAATGCAAAAAAATTGATTAAAGAAAAACATAATAATCTAACTGAAATTTGTATTCAATTATATTTTAAAACCAAATGCTCCATGCCGCGGGCCCATACCTCGGCCATGCATCGCTTTGTTAATGCTGTGTTGCCCATTATCCCTTAAGCCCCTAGTAGAGATACCACACAAAAGCACACACCTTTTGTGTGGTAGATGCCTTTTTCATCTTTTTGCATCATGAACCAAATAGCTTGCCATTATCACCCATTTCATTTATCCAAACCCATCTCCACTCATTCTTTACCGTTTTACCTTTTTTGACTACTATTAGCGAATCAGACACTTCATGACATACCACTGCCTTCCAATCATAAATACGTTGTATTCCGACTGTGGAAAAGAGGGGGGCGGGCACATTCTCCAAAACAGCATAGATTTGCTGTGGGATGTCAGTCACAACTCAGGGCCAGCAGGATGGAGTTGAAAGGTTGTTTAATGCCCATTTAAACGTGCACATATAAGGATAATGTATGATATAAAGTTCTGTAACAAATATAGGAAGAAACTACTACTGTGTTTATGTTAAACAGATGCTAGATGTCCTAAATGCTTATTATAAATCTAGAACAATAGAATGCAATTATTCAGTAGGTTTAGGACCCAAGTAAGTTTTGTTAATCTGAACACAATCCTCAAACAAGAACAAAGTGCCTGAATATACAGCCCAGCCATGAACTGTTTGCCCTGTTACTCTATTTAGCTTACTACCGTTTGCAGTGTTCAGTAATCCCCTGCTTTTTGTGGGGATTATGTTCTAAGTGCACCCATGTATAGCGAAAAACCGCATGGTGGGTGTTGGTAAAAAAAAATGCCAATTTTTATAGTGTAAACCCTAAATTTGCCCCCAAATTTGCTCCCAGAACAATTTTATTTAATTTTAAACTTTAATGCATTACCCTTAAAGAAAATATAATGGTAAATAAATAATCAGAATCAGAAAACTTTATTGCTTAAAAAAACATTATCATTAGCGGTTAGCATTAGCAGCGTGCAAAGACTCGTACACAAAAAAAAGGTTGAAATTACTCTCTCTACCTACATGTTTAGACAGAGCACAGCTTACTAATACTAAATAAACTGAGATAGCTGTTGAAAAAAGGGGGCGGGGAGTTTAAAACACTAAAATATGAGGACAAGACATGGAGCAGTTATGCTACACGCTGCAGCAGCTTCTTCTTCTTCTGTTTATGGTGGTTGACAACTTTTCAGTATATTACTGCCACCGCTGGACTGGTGGAGGTACTACAGTTCGGTTCTCAGAAAAATCTGCGTTTCACTGAATCCTGATCCGCTGACCCAAATAAAACTGAAGGTTTACTGTATAGGCTAATCTAGGGTCTTTCTGAAAATAAACAGAAGTAGCACAACAGCGCCATATAAACTAGGTACTTATATTCGGTAATGACGCAAACACATACATTAAAGAGCTGATACAACACTGTCAGAGGATCTAAAGTGAACAGGGTAACTACAAGCTCCCAAGCACAGTTTCCCCATGTCTCTCTCTCTCTCTCTCTCTCTCTCTCTCTGTCTCTCTCTCTCTCTCTCTGTCTCTCACTAGACACACACCCATACCAGCGTTCTGGTTACACTACAGATGCCTTTTTTTACACTGATCTGCATAAATCTCATAATTAACCTTTAGTGCACTCAGTTGATGGAAATCCGTCAAAGCGACGGAGAACTTTAATCCATGAGAATACCTGCAGTTTCCGCGTTAGTGTGGGGGTTTCAGCGAACAATTATTAGTTCAGTTCTCAGAAAAAATCTGCGATGGACTGAAAACCAGACTGCTGAACTGCGTTAAAATGGGGGTTAACTGGACTTTTTATACTGTACTATTGCGTTACAGCTTTTATTGTATTACTTTGCAGCTCTTGCATCTGTTCTCTCCACTTTCTGTTTCTTAACAAATAACTTGACAAAGAAATTCAAGGTATTCACTTGGCCTCCAAATTACCAGTGGAGGCTTTACCTCTCAACTTACAGAACTCAAAGACTCTACTACCAATTTCTTGGTGCCAGATGCCACAGCACACCTTCAGTGGTCTATTAGAGTCCTGATGGGTCACAGCTCTTTCAGTGACAGGTTACACCGGCATGATAATTAGTGGTTTTGCAAATAAGATATCGCAGATTTTTTTGCAGATATCGATTTTTCTTTTTTGGTCTTATATTAAAGAAAAGGTCTCTCAAAATTTCATCATAGAAATAATTGCGAAAATGTACTTAAACGGCTATTTAATCTGAGCTGTAGCTCTCAAATCTTACAAAAGAATGTAAGGAAGTGCTGTTTTCACCAATCCTCTGAAACGTCACGATCTCAGCTGTCCAAATATGGTGTTAAAACGTCAATTCCTGATCTTATTAAACCTATCAAAATGCTTGAATCATGTACACGAAACCTTTTCAGAGGCCAGTAGGAAGCCCTGTTCACAGCCTTGTGCCTGCCCACCCCTCAACAGATCAGCAGTGTTCTGTGTAGCCTAATGCTAGCGTTTTCTTTCAGAATATATCTCCTCACAAAGATCGGGTTTAACGTGAAAGTGAACATTCGTCATACATGAACACACCACTGCACAGCACGAAATTCTTCCTCTGCATTTAACCCATTCACTAAGTGAAGCAGGGGGCAGCCATGAACACGGCGCCCAGGGAGCAGGGTGTGGGGGACGGTACCTTGCTCAGGGTACCTCAGAGCTGCCTAGCGGCCTTGGGAATCGAACATGAACACCCATTCACTAAGTGAAGCAGGGGGCAGCCATGAACACGGCGCCCGGGGAGCAGGGTGTGGGGGACGGTACCTTGCTCAGGGTACCTCAGAGCTGCCTAGCGGTCTTGGGAATCGAACATGGACTTTCTGATCACAGGGCGAATGCCTTAACCACTAAGCCACCAGCTGCCCCTTTTGTATTTTGGGTCAACATAATCGAAGTTGTTTAGAGTGAAGTGTGTGGTGTTGTGTGATTGCTGTTTGGTTTAATGTCATTATCAAAATAATGTAAAATAGCTACAGTTTGAACTCAGTGGGCGTCTCCAGTTTGTGCTCTGCTGCTGCCAGCAAGACTGAATCCAGTTCTTTGGCTCTAGTGATGTGTCTTCAGTCTGATTTAATGTATTTTTCTAAGTATCTAAATGCCTGTAGTAAAATGTTGTTGTTGAACACTGGGTGCATCTCTTTGAATGCTATGGATTATTAAAGATATCAACAAAAAACTCACAAAGACTTTAAATGCGATTCTCTCGGTTTTTCTGTTGGAAAATGTTGCTGCGAGACCAGAATTCAAACAATTGTAACTTTACAACCATTTAAGATACAGCTTTGACCAAGATATCATTTTAAAGCTTAATTTGCCATCTTTTCAATAATCCGAAAGCCTCAATTTTGAATTTTGGCTCACTGTGACTCATTTTGCCAGATCAGGTCACATATAAATTCCCAAGTCTACTATACCCTCAGTGTTAGTAAGGCTAAGTAGACTCTTTTTGTCACTTATCTGAGGTTACTTTCATATTATGAAATGTTTATTAATTTCCATACATACAGTATCTTCTCTCATGTCCATTTATTGATTTGGCAGTTACATTTTCTTCTAATCACCACTTATTTTCCATCATGTTTTATGTTCTTTCAAGTTATTTTATTGTAGCAGTAAACCTAGTAAAAGATACATGCAAATCTGTGTCTAATTGTCTAATTAATATTGCTATAGAAGGGAGAATCTGGCACTTCCAGCCAGACGTTAAAATGTCTGGCTGAGTCTCACTCTAAAGGCCCTCGATTTGTTGAAGCAGCAAAAGTTCAAGCCCTGTCACTGCACTTCTTTCTCTCAGCCGTGTCTGACCCGTGTTAGATCAAAGATCTGTGCTGTGATGAAAATAACGTCTGATATTAGACTGTGTTGAGCTTAAAATCCAGTGTGAGGAACAACAGTGTTGTATTTGCAGACTGAAAATAAGTCAGTATTACCTTTAATTGCAGTTTGTGTTGAGGGAACAGGGCCAGTGTCTACTCTGTTTGACTGAATAGAAATGTGCAACATACATTAATAAAAAGATTTTTTTCTGAGTCCATCTTCCTTTCTTTTTTGAGAAAAGGGCTGCATTTCTCATGTTATGATCCTGTGGAAGTTCTCTTAGTGCACATTAAGCATCTGGAGCTTGCATTGTGTTGCCGAAGGATGCATTTCCAAGGCAGAGCATTGTGCTGGCAGCTACGTCTTACTCTCAACACTAAAGTGCCCTTCTGCTCTCTGAGAGTGCAGCTATCACAAAGCTCATAAGAGCGCTGAGCTAAGTGCATCTCTCAAGCCCCAAGTCTTTAAAAGAGTGAGCAAAAACTCTATTCCAAATCGAACCAGAATATTAATGCATCTTTACACCCCTAAATCTCACTACCATAACACCATATTAGTCTCATAGCAGTTACAGAGTCATTAATAGTATTTACTGGATAAGACTGTGGTCCCTGCACCCAACCCGACTCCCGAGTTGGGCGCAGGGTCTTTCTGTGAGGAGTTTGCATGTTCTCCCCGTGACCGCGTGGGTTTCCTCCCACAGCCAAAAACATGCGTGCTTTGGGGAATAGGTGAATTGAGCACTCTAAATTGCCCCTAGGTGTGTATATGTCTGTATGTGGCCCTGCGATGTGCTGGTGACTGTCCAGGGTGTACCCCGCCTTCACCCATTGCAGCTGGGATAGGCTCCAGCACCCTGTCCCCCCCTCCCCCGACCCTGAATGCAGGAATAAGGGGTAGATGATGGATGTATACTGTCCCCCATTACTCTTTAAATGCAGATCTATTTTGCATGTCAAACTAATATAACAGAATATGAATTACTTTTCATTACTTCTCTTACTTGTTACTTACATTAGCCTTGAATCTTACACGCAAAATTATAGAAGCAAACACACATATGTCTTGACTGAGTCATGATTTTTTTTTTCAGTGAACCATTTCTTCAAGATATGTTCAAACAGTTTACACACAGAATATAACCAACCCAACAGTATCATCTCCCTGCACACGGGAAAGAAATTTTGCTAGACATGAGGCTGAGAGTTTGGGATCGCCAGCAATGTACACAGCGCATGTTTTTTCAGGCAGTGTGCATATTGTTTGCGCCTCAACCTGCCAAAAGAAAACATGCATGTTCCTGTCTTTTTTAGTACATCTGCTCCTGGATCTTTTTAAGGGCAAGAGTTAATGATACTATAGAGTGTGTGCCACACGTCTGCCCAGTGTGTGTTGTCTCAGTGTTTGGTGACAGTCGAATGGGCCTGATGCCGCCCCAACACCACCCAGAGTTGAAGGCCTATGCGCTTTGAGACACTATGCTGCTATTTTTAAAAGAAAGCTGCCTTTTTGAGGGAAAAAAGTGTTTTTTTTCTCTTTCTTTTCCCACTGGCAGAGAGGGCTGGCTGCAGGAACATTTGATAACAAGAGAGGAGTGGGACAGAGTGCTTAATTTTTAATGTTTTTCTTCCTCTCAAATGTTTTATCTTACTCATAATTGCTTAGAGTTTCAGGATGCTCAGTCGGTCTTGGTGGCTCATAAATATTCACTAGGTCCAGGCCAGCATTGGCTCAAAAGTATGTGACTGCAGCTGAGACAAGGATTGCTTACTGATCCCCAGCACCTTGCCCTGGGCTCTTTTAAAGACAAACAACGTTTCTGCTCCAGGGCAGAGTGGAGAATTTTTTTGACACTTTCTTTCCAGCATCAGTGAGGTATGGAGAGAAACCCAGACTTATGAGTTGGCCCTTGACCAATCACAGAGCTGGGAGGTCTGGTGTGGCCAGGCTTTCACTGCCCTCACCATGAAAAGGATTTTCTTCTTTTCTTTTTTTACATAAAGCATGATGTGTCTTAAAAGAAAAGATTACTCACATCAGTTCTTTTCATTAAAATGGCCACCCAAAGAGAGAGAAGCTTTATGACACTCAAAAAATGGTCATTTAGAGCTGAATGAGTAGGCGATGTATAATTGGTACACTTAAAGAAAGGTAGGTATACTTAAATCACCTGCATTTATATCCAGGCATTGATGACTATGAACAGTAATTATGACATGCGGACAATTAATTCAGCAGTTGAAATATAAACTGACGCTAAGGTTATAGGCTCAGTAAAGGATACACTATAGTGTACAGTCGTGGCCAAAGGTTTTGAGAATGACATAAATATGGGAAATTGGAAAAGTTGCTGCTGAAGTTTTTATAA
>JBBJLR010140746.1:0-16323 GCA_037577145.1 Brachypetersius gabonensis | reverse complement strand
TGTGTGTGTGTGTGTGTGTGTGTGTGTGTGTGTGTGTGTGTGTGTGTGTGTGTGTGTGTGTGAGTGAGAGTGTGTGTTTGTGTGTGTAAAGTTCACTCCTGGCAACTTCTATCATAGAGCAAATTAAATGTATATAAAGGCTGTACCAATAAGCAGGAGGCGCCCAAAGTCTTCAGAGGGGATACAGATAGGAACTACGTTTTTTAGATCATTTTTAGTTAATGGATTCATATTTGTGTTAAAATAGATGGAAGCCTTTCAGAACAGAGATAATTTCCATATTACATACTTCAGATGTGCAGTGACCAGAGTAGGCTGTTTTTATTTCTAAAAGATAAAGAGTGTAGAAAAGTGCCATGTAAAAAGTGAACTAACCTCATCAACTGACTTTAGGGGAAAAAAATAAAATGCAAGAAGAATATGGATGATTTAGATCACACTTACTCCCCCTCTCCTTTCTCTCTGGCCCAGGTTCAGAGTCCCTACGGGGTTTTGTGGAGCTGCGTTTTGTGCTGGAGCCCCAGGATGCGGTGACAGTGCGAGGGGGCGTCCTGCAGCTGGACTGCCAGGCAAGGTCGGACCAAGGCCTCCCTATAATCTCCTGGAAGAAGGACGGTGTCCTACTAAGCTCCGTGGTGGACGAACGCAGGCAGCAGCTGGCCAACGGCTCACTCCTGGTGCAGAATGTAGTGCACTCACGGCACCATAGGCCTGATGAGGGGTCCTACCAGTGCTTGGCCACACTGGAGGGCGTCGGGGCAATCATCAGCCGCACTGCTAAAGTCACAGTTTCCGGTAAGTTCTGGTCCCTGTCGTTTCAGTTTTTCACTGGTGTGCATTCAGAAGCAAAAATAACTGATTAAAATGGCCAAAAATCTCATTTACATGATGTCCCACTTACCCCAAATAGTGTTGATCAGCCAAGACATGCTTGATGTCTGAACTTCACTACTTTGCATTTTTACTGAAGCTCTAAAGCTAATATATAGAAGCTTACCACAGCAATCAGAATCGTGCACACTTCCAATTTCTGTAAATTCAAGGTTTGAGAAACAATTATTTATTCAAGACACTAAGACAAGTATTTATAATATAATATAAACATCATTGTGCCAAAAAAAGAGAAATGCAAATGTATTTATTCTTTGCTACCTTGTTAAAATTGGCTTCAGTGGGTTTCTCCTTATTTGAAAAATGGATAAACAGCAGTTTGGTAGGGGAAGACAGGTTTGCTAAATGACTACTAGAAAATCACTCTGTGCCTGTGATCCCTTTTGATTCGGTTCATTTTCAGGCCAAATTTCTTCCTACATTTTCCTTCAGTGATATATTTCTTCCCAAGATAAACTCTTTGACACTAAAGCACAAGCTACATCCAAAATTTTCAAGCCACAAATCTTACCAGCACTTAATAATTACCCTTGAATGAATTATTAAACTTGTGAGGAATTTAAGTACTTTTAAATGACAACTATCTGAGCAGCAACAAACCTGCTCCACCCAGGCCTCCACCCGAGTATTGGGACGAAGGCCTGGAGCACTTTAAAGCTAAAGCACTAATTCAGCAAAACACATGCACATCTACGAACAGCCTCCTGACCACACAGAAGAGACTGGGTCATATTGAGGGTCTACCGATAAAGTAGCTTAGTTAACCATCTAATGGTGAAGAGTGCATAACTCTCTCTTGTACCCCTGAATAGGGCTTTTTACTAGCATTAGAGGGTTCATCTAGGCTGGGCTAATTTACCATGGCATACTTAGTAAGAAAAATGAGTATATTCAACCCCTTTTCTGTCTATTCTCTTATCTCCTCGGCACTGCATTGTTTCACCCTGTACTGAATCCTTTGAAAGGTATTAACTACTAGATTCCATATTGCATCACTGTATATACAGCATACCCCTGTTGGTACCACTTCTCTGAGTTGTAAAATGAATATTGTTCTATGTTCAAAATGGGAACATATTGTTCTGATGTGTTTTTATTAGCAAACCATAATATCAGTCAGGCCCTAGACATGGGGCATGAGCTACATGCCGACAGAGCGGTCTAGACCGACAGCAGGGACTACTCTCAGCTCGGTTGTTTTCTATGGTGGGCAACCTTCTGTAAATCGTTGCTGTAAAGTGTGACCTTTCAGTGGCTTTAACTGTTTTCAAAACAAGAACAAGATGATATTTTGAATAGTTTCTGACTACTTTTAATTGTGATGAATGATTTAATAGCAATTTTTTCAAATCACAGAAATTACCAATTTACAGTACAGATGTAATCTTTGGTATCTTTAGATTATCTTTTTGTTTTGTTCTGACAGTGCTAACATTTTGGTTCCATATAGGACCAAATGTTCTTTTATGGTGTACTATATAGAACCATTTTTTGCCAAAAAAATGTCCATTGCATCTATCATTTTTATACAGGAACTGCTTTGGCCATTGTGTTAGATTCGTGTTGGAGAAGGTAATCGTTCGTTGCTCTTCCTTTGGGTCCAGGAAGGGAAATCTTTCTGGAGACAAAGCTTCTTTTGGACCCTCCACAGCATGTTCTTACCACCAACTCTCTTCTCCCACTGTGAGCTGGACTAACACCAAAGAGGCCTCTGCTGAGGGCAGCTGCTGCATGCAGACGCCATCTTGACTCCAGGGAGAGCAATAGACTTAGCAAATAAAAAAAGCACCCCAGTGCCAACTGGAAAGATAAGTGTCCAGTCTGCACCGGAGCAGGGCCAGGGTTTGAAATTGAGTAGGTATCAGTCCAGACGTCTTGGGTTATTAATCTGCAAAAGTGATTGCCTATCCCAAAATAAAGTGGATGTCATGCGCGTGGGTTTATGTGGTTAGAGTGAAGAGGCCAAGATAGCGCTAATGCACTTTCATCGGAAGGTGTCAGAGAGAAGGGCTGGTTTATAACCTCTTTCTGCTTTGAGCCAATAGCCTGACCTCTTGGCATGGTCGTGAACATGGTTATCACGGGGCATTAAACCGAAAGTGACATTCATTGGCTTCTTTTAAGCCTTGCCAATTGGCAGTCTGGTGAAGGCCATGATTCTAAGCGGATGATCTCGAGTGCGGTGGCAAGACCAGATTGAGGTGCCAGCCGGGTGCTTTTTGGTGAAAAAGTCCATTTTAACAGGTTTTTTTTCAGTTACCAGACTGAGCCATGACATGGTAATCTGTCAGAGCTGAAATGGAGAAAGCGCCTGTGAGAGAGAGAGAGAGAGATTGAGAAGAGAAAGGAGAGAGAGGATGAAAGAAAAAGTAATTTAACAGCTGAAACGTGGTAACTTTCAAAGCGGCGGCTGGCATTCCTAGTCCCAAACCACACTAGTGGCCCATTTTCAATTCCGGCTCCCTTTGAGCTCATTTCTTCACGCATTAAACTATCTCTTAGTAAGTGTGGAACTATACTGAAGACTGGAGATAATGCTTCACTAATATTTCTCTACGATGAAAAAGAGAAAAGTCCGTTAGGTAATTTAGGCTGTTCTTTAAAAGCTGGTTGACGGTACATTTATTGCTGACAGTTCTACACGAATGTATAGCAGTTGTTTGAGGCTCTAAATGAACGAACCGTAATGCTTGATAATAAGAACCGCAGATCATCCAGGTTAGAGGAAAAAGATCTTCTGACTTTACGAAGACACTCTTGTGTCTCCTGGAGGCAAAATTGATAGTTGGTGCTGGATTTAACATTTTAACTGAACATTCTAACATGTTCTAACAGCTGACCAACACTGCAAGATAACAGCGACTTAAGATTACAGCTGATGTGACACTATCTTTACTCTTAGAAATTATGTTCAGGGGTTGACATAAGTGGTATGCAAGCACATATAGATGTAAGTGGTACACAAAAGGCGCATCAGTTTCAGTCTTCACAGCGCGTACCTAATTTGTGACTTCATACTGCACGCAACGACGAGCCCCATCCCCCCAGGACCACGTTTAAAGGCATTATAGTGATGTGCTTTGAGCACTGAATGTGTAAGTTACTGCCTGTTTTTTGTTTATGTGCCATTTTCCTGAGACATAAGGTTTCTCCGGAGCCCCACACACATGGCTGAGTTATGTTGTTTGAAAAATGACATTGACAGCATCAAAAGATGGCTTTTAGGCAGCTGTTGATTAGTCACAAACCCTAACACACGGTGAGGAGAAGGTCACCACTTAGTCACTGAATATTTTAGTTTCAGAGACTTTGATGGCCAGAACAGTACTTTTTGAGCCGTAAGGTCAGAAGATACAGCCTAGAGGGTCACGTCATTGACTCATCTTCGTCTGCACCCTTCAGCAAGGCAGCTTAATCCCTCCTTGCTCGAGGGGAAAGGGCTCAGGGGCTGGTGAATATAAGTTGCTTTGCTCAGAAGCATCAGTGCAAAAGCAATCATAGCTGCAGGGGTTGGGGAGTGGCCTTTAATTTGATTCAATCAGGAGCCCTGACACACAATAGTGGCTGATATTTTTAGCATTTAAGCTTAACAGTAGATGGTTTTTCTTTTTTCCAGAAAGCAGAGGTGCACTTGACCTCACCTTGGCGGTCAGGGGGGGCCACACACACATTGATTTTTAGTCAGAAAATGAAGTGGAGGTGCGCAGAAGTGGAGATCCTGTAATTTGTGAGGCCTTCATAGATCAGATAAGCACATCCCACAGATTCTCAGTCTGATTAAGATTAAATTTAGAGGCCAAGGCAATACCCTTGTCATGTTCCTGTTACTGGTTCACTGGCTGTCCTTCCTGACCACTTTTGGTAGGTACTGACCACTGCATACCAGGAACACATCCCAAAACCTACTGCTTTAGAGATATTGTTCAGTTGTCTAACCAAAGTCACACAAATCCTTACCTTCACCTATTTTTCCTGCTTATATTGTCTTAAAGAACTAACTACAAATTTGCTTCATTTGCAGTTGGTTTATTTTCCCATTTGTGTATTTTGATTAACCAGAAAATGTCCTATTTTTTATTCATCCCACCTAACATAATTACGCTTATAAAGTAGATCACCGGGCAAGTGTTACATATTTAACAAGCTGACAGCCAACTAGTCAACTAGTGCATTTAATTTCTATATTTATACAGTTATACTTTATATGGAAATGTAGCTGAATTTACGTTAATATTTATGTTACTAAACTAGTAAATTATCGGTTAGATTCTCAGAAAAAATCCATGCTAGACTAAATTTGTGACTGCTGATCCACGTAAAAGTGGACGGTTACTGTATACACTTTTTTTTTCTCATTTCTCTGCTCAGTTTGACAGCTCTTTACTGGTAACACTAAATCAACGCTAATTAGCATTAATTAACAGTATTTTAGCAAGAAAAGACCATGTGGGTGTTCAAACAGTAACTACCCAATCAGAGCATCATAATCGAGTCCCTGAATTGAGCAAGCGAACAGAATTGTCCCAGAAGAGGTCATTACGCCTAGCGCCTCCTAGGGATATGGAGAGGTTACTAATTACCAGAAATGAGTTCGGCAGGTTTTTATCCACTCAGTGAGAACCCCCAGGGTGTAGCTTGGACTGAAGCACATACGATAGCATGGCTGATACACAAACATGTACTGAGTGGTGTGTTTTTGTCTGTTTCTTTGTTTGTGTTTATATCTTGGCATGAAATATATAACAGCTTTGATGTAAACAGCATTCCTACCATGGCAGCAGAGGCTTCTTTTCAGACCTGCTCTTCTTTCTGAAGATACAGTGCCAGAATTTTTGGACATTTCACAATGAACATGTTTTTCAAAATATTTAAGGACTAGCTGTCGGTAGCGCTAATGTGATATTATCACAAATACTAACTTTAGGTAGCTTTAAACAGCTTTAAGTATAATTTTCTATAAGACTTTTGCACAGTACTGTGACTATATAACAAGCATTTAACTATTTGCTTAAAAACATTTTGATATAAAAGCTTGGACCTAAATATACTTCTAAAACCAATGGGGTTGATGCCTATGGACAGTCCAGGAGGTGGCTGTCCCAGTCTAAATAAAATATAAATAAAAATCTGTCGAAAGAAAACCATGAATAGATTATGCTACATACAGAAATGCTTGGTATGAGATAACTTGCTTTAGATAACAGAGTGTGTGAAACAGTCCAAGTATGATATCTTTAGATGAGACGGTGACAGTTGGGCAGTTCAAAAATGTAGTAATACAAATTTAAAAGTCTAAAACCAGGTTAAATTTCTTTTTTTAATTTTGAATCATAAGTGACATCTTGTACACCTATACACCACAAGTTAACTTTTTGCACACAACAGATTTTAACCACTTATCATTGTATTTCTTAAAGTGCAGATTTTTATTTTTTAAACCTTTTAAATGCTGTTTCATCCCATTGGCTGACACTTAAAGATCTGACCTTTAGCTCGTAAAAACATCTAACTGTTGTCTGATGACTCACATTATAATCATAATTATGATTATATTTAGTGGATTTTTATAGGTCAGTAGAGATTTTATAAAAAAAATTGAACATTGTGTAAATGTATTTGTTAGCAAAGACTATTGAGTGTATTTTTAGTGAATAAAGTGCACATATAGAAAATCATGTGTGTGCAAAAATGTTTGCCTGGTAGTGAATCGCTTGTTGCTGGATGTGCAGCCCTCAGGCTTCATCGCAGTCGGACAGCAGGCATGGGACACCCAGAGAGAGAGAGAGAGAGCCCAGAACAGAAACAGATGAGAGAAAGCAGCTGACAGTGACAGAGCTAGCCATCAGGAGAGTGACAGAAGCAGAGAAGGATAGAGGGATGGAGAGTTTGCGACAGAGTGGGTAAATGTGGGGTCTGGAGTATTGAGAGTTTGATGGAAGATGAGTGCAAACTTGCCTATGGTGAGAAAGTGAGTGACAGGGAGAGATGGCATGATACGAGGTGGTGCCTGCAGCATCCATCCATCTATTCATCTAACTTCTACCCCTTTGTCCCACAGTGGGTGTCGGGGGGTTGAGGGGGAGGTGGAGCCTATCCCTGCTGCTATGGGCGAAGGCGGGATACACCCTGGACAGACGCAGGGCGACATACAGAGACAGACAGTCATTCAGAAAATTATTTTGAGCAGTATATGTTTTTAAAGGTAATATTACAATGTATACAAACAATACAGTAAATTGTGTTTTTTTGCATATCTGTGTTTGCATTTTCATTCCCAGATCTCCTCATGGAAACTCAGTGTTTCACTGTAGTTCTCATCAAATACCTCAAATACCTGCTTCAGCTCAATCGATACTTCATTAGATTAAATCAAGAGCCGCTGATGGAGTTTCACAAATCCATGCAAAGCCTGGAAGTGAAATCTGGGACCAAACCTGTGCACTTCTAACCAGCTCACCTAATATCTGTACTTTTTACAAACAAAATCAATCTTAATATTATTTAATGCTTTTTTGTTTGTCAGCGTAGATTCTTAAGTTGACTAAAGTCCCTCAGTATATAAAGTCCGTTCTGTATATTGGCTTTAAACTGTTTGCACAAGAGCCAAGAATTTAGCGCAATACTGTATGTCACTTACAACTCAATACACTTAAAGAGTCCAATTAATGGAAAAACTATTTCTCCTTTGTGATGATGTAGTGAAGAAGCACTTTTATAAATATGTACCATCTACATATATCTAAGGAAAGTAAGCTACAAAATAGCAGGCAGTTGTGAATTCATCATGCTTCTGATGTCACAACTATAAACAAATTTACAGATCATAGTCAGTTTGTCAGCAGTTCCTGATTGACGGATAAACATCAGGCAGTCGTCTCAAAATAGTTTTTTTTTATAAACCTGCGGAGATGCAAATGCGGGACGCATGCTGGTATGCTGGTGAAACAGGGGATCAGAGGGAATTCCACTCTGCGCTGCCCTCCATTCACCTGGCAAACCTCCGCTCCCTTCCAAACAAAGTGGACAAGCTACTGCTTTTTAATCGGACCAACAAGAACTTTGCATCTTCTGCTGCACTTTGCATGTGAATGCACCCCTGAGACTGCCCTAAACCTGCCGGGCTTCCACCTCCATCACATGGATCGTGTAACTCAGCTCTCTGGGAAATCAAAGGGAGGGGGATCTGCTTCTACATTAACGAAGCTTGGTGTATTAATGTAACGGTGTTTTATTATGCAGCCCTAACATGGAAAGTTTTTTCATTAACTGGAAACCGTTTTATTCACCGCTTTTTTTTCCTTTATCCTGACTGGAGTTTACATTCCTCCCCAGACCAACATGTTGGCCGACCAGATCACCACCATGGAAAGAAACTTTCTAAACTCCCTACTTATCATCCTTGGGGACTTTAACAGAGCAAAACTAAAACATGAACTTCCTAAATCCAGACAGCATATTAACTGCCCCACCAGAGACAATATCACACTGGACCACTTTAAAATATGCCTGTTGTTCTGGCCCCTGGGCAGATCACTGCCTGGTCCAGTTCACAGGCAACAACTTAAACGTGCAAAAAAATGGAAGAATTGGGCTACTGCAGCAAAGCATGAACTGCTGGACTGTTTTGATTGCATTGATTAGATTGTTTTTGAAGCTGGATCTGAAAATCTGAACACTGTGACATAATAACACTGTGTCAACCAAGACCTTCTGCATGTACACCAACAATAAACCTATGGAAGTGTGGACAGGGCCCTGTACAAACAAGCCAGGAAAACTAACCAGGGAGATCAGAAGGGCAGAACGGAGATACTCTGAGGGGCCTGCAAGATATCACCAGCTACAGATGACCTCCAACTCCTGCTGAAGCAAACAAAGACCTGGCAGAGAAGCCGAACGTCTTCTTCAGCAGATTTGAGACGGACAGATTCACGCCCCTCATCCACACCACCCCGGAGACAATGACGGTTCCTCAGTATTGGTGTCCCTCAAGGGTGTGTCCTCTCCCCACTGCTCTTCTCCCTCTACACCAATGACTGCGTCTCCAAGAACTCATCTGTGATACCAGCAGGAATTTGAGTGGCTGGTGTTCTGGTGCAGACAGCATAACATCCATAACACGATGATAATGGACTTCAGGAGACATCCCTCATCCCTGCGCTCCCTCACCATATCAGAGCCCGGGGTCTACTGTGGAGACCTTCGAGTATATGGGTACCACCATTTCCCAGGACCTGCATGAGGACGAAGGTCGTGGCGGACGAAGCCCAGACGTCACAGAAGCAAAAAATATGCGGAGGATATCTGCCTTTTCTGCCCATATGAGGGGGTTCCAAGAGAAATTATTCATTTGTTTCTCAGAAAAAAATCAGCGTGAGACTGAAATCGTGACTGCTGTTGGAAGTTGGAGGTTACTGTATTTATAAATAGTATAGACACTTATGTACAAATAATAATTATATACATTTATTAACATCTATCTTTATATTTATATACACAAATCCATATTGTAGATTGTAGATTATCGTGTATTATACTGTTCAGTATATTGTTTATTGTGCCTTTATATTTATTGTTCTGTTTATACTGTTGTACTGGAGAGACACCATCGACTGGAATCAAATTCCTTGTATGGAATTGATCAAAAAACTCCATTCTGATACTGATTCTGATACGGAGTGTTGATTTTGCAGACAGTTTGTAGCAAAGGTATAAAAGCACTAATGTCATTTGCATATTTTAATTTGCATATGAATTCTTTTGCATGCAGTGAAAAGAATCACTCCCTTCAGAATATTCACGTTTTGTTATTTTGCGGCCTGAAATGAAGACACACACACAAGCACAGACACACAAACTATTTTCAAGCTGTTTTTATCCGATGTAACCAATAACGTCTGAGTGAAAGATATTTTTGCAGCAGTTTGGAGTAAATAAATAAACAGAATCACTGAGATGTATAAAGGATCATTGCCTGTGTCAGTTCATTGTGGAACCATCTTTTGCTTTAGTTACAGTCTGTACAGACGGTGCAGTATGTGCCCACTATTCTTTACAGAACTGCTCAAGCTCAGTCAGATTGGATGATGATTGTTGGTGGACTGCAGTCTGGGCTCTGACTAGGCCACTCAAGGACAGTCATCTCTTTTTTGCTGTGCACTTTGGGTATATGGCAGAAGTTTAATCAAGAATTCAATGTTTTTTTGCCCCATCCATTTTTCTGTTTACCCTGACATGTGCCCCAGTCCCTGTTGCAGAGAAACGCCCTCACATCCATGCTTTACTGTAGGTACGATGGCTATATTGGCTTTCCATCAGATCAGACCACTCTTTAATTCTGAATTTTACTGTGCTCCTAAGGATTCATAAAGCCTTTGTAGACTTGGGCCTATCCACATCATTAAGCCTAAAATCTTTTGACACTGCCTTGCCATCCATAGTTGATTGTATGCTTTCACTTGTACTACTGAGGACTGGAAATCTCCAGGAATAGCTGTTTTTATGCTGAACAACAATCGAAACAATTACAGTTGATCACAGAGAGAAGCCAGTTAGCTTGGCATGTATTTGCTTAGTATTTTTTAAGAAGGGGGCGAGTCATTTTTTTTATTTTGTATATTATTTTTCTAAACTGCTGCTATTGTATTTTTCGCTTGGATGTAATGAGTTGCACTGAGTAAATACAGCTGGAAAACAGTATTTAGTTTGTCTTCAAAACAGGCTGCAAAGCATTAAAATGTGAATATTTTGATTCTTTTCAATAACTGCTGCATATTTATGTTAAAATCACAGTAACACAGCCTGGATAAAAGGAGGCTGAAGAAGGGACATGTAAATATGAATTCTGACTCTTGTTGGTTTATGACAACACCCAGATATTATTATTTCATTTTTAATTACTTAAAATACAGAAATTGGGCCGTTTGAGGATGGGCATGTATCCATAACTGTTTTAGAGAGGGACAAACAGCAGGAATGAAGAGTCTACACAAAGCTAGGTGGCTGTTATCAAAGGCCGAAATGGGGGCAATGTGGTGCTGCATGTGTTTTCTATAGAAAATGCCAAAAAAAGATTTCAGTGTGAACGCATAACAGGCTGTCTGCATGCGCTCGCCGTCTGGCTTAGTCGAGCCACCTCACCAGTGAAAAAACAGGATTTTTTTGTTGTTTTTAGATCGTTTCAGGTCATAGCATCCTCTTGACAGTTCCTTTTTGCCATAAAGCAGACATTAAAAGTTTGAGAACTTTATGCTTTAGTGAAGTAAAGCCAAAGTTATCATTCTGTCATATGTGAACACTCCAGAGCACACGGTGTGAACAGCACAAAATTCTTCCTCTGAATTTAACCCATTCACCAAGTGAAGCAGGGGGCAGCAGGAGCACAGCGCCCGGGGAGCAGTGCGTGGGGGTGGTACCTTGATCTGGGTACCTCAGAGGTGCCACTACTAGTCTTTGTGGTCTTTAGAATCATCTTGCTTTGTGTGAAGAGCATTTAGTTACTGAATAATTCATAATTCATAAGTAAATCATTCAAAGTGAGTACTGAATCAAACAGTGTGTACACCAACTCCTTCCTAGTAGAAACTGAACAATTCTGAGTTGTTGCAGAATCAAAAATAGTACTTTCTGTTTCATTTATGGTGTATACTGAATTATTGATAGTTACTGAATCTATCGTAGTTGCTGAATAATCCATAGTAGTTGCTTGAATTAACATTTAAGATCAATAAGTGAAACATAAACCTGGGCTTTAAAGAAGTGTTGGTCTGTGTGATGCCCCTGTGTTTCAGACTCTTAGACATACAGATAGGCACACACTAGACAGCATGAATATTTCAGGGGTATGGTGTGTGTTTGTGTGTGTGTGTGTGTAAAGTAAATGACAGAATGATTTAAAGGCAAAATTACAAGAAAAATATACAAGGAAAAATAGGGGAACTAAATGTGACCAAATTTTAAAAGACAAGAAAATCTAAATTGAACCTAAACTGGGGTTGAATGTAAGATTAAATGTCTTTTAAGATTCCTTATTTTTTAAGTGTGTGATTCATTTTGGTTTTAAGATGGACTGAATTAATTGTGTTTGAATGGTGACAGAATTAAGTCTGCTGGGGTTTTTGGACCATCTATTTGGACAGGAAGTGAACTTTTCCATCCACATGCCACTGAGCTACAACAAAAACAGACACATTAGGAACAAAGTTCCAACAAACATAACTAGGCTAAATTCTGAACTCAAACTATTAAGTGCTTCAGGTAAAATGAACTTAAAAGTAAAACTTTTTGACAGGATGTCAATTTTCAACTGTGTCTTGTATGGTAAGATGCTGCTGATCATAGAATAACTGACTAAACTCCGGTAATTGTGGCTCTGAGATGAGCTGTTTAGGCAGCATCTGAGTTTAACACTAGTCATCTACTGATTTTAGAAATAAACTAAATGTTCTTGGAAGATCCGGATAGTCTAAGTGATCCCTTAAAAAAGCTGACCTAGTTCAAAACTAATCCCACCGAGAGCAAGCACATCAAATCTGCCATGATCAAATCCAGCACACAGAACTTTTCCATGCAAAAGCCGACAGTCAGGCAGAAAATAACTGTTGGCACAGCACTCACATGAATGTTGTCCCTTGTTTGTGAAGCTTTTAGTTTCCTTGGCAGGAGTAAACAAGTGTTTTTGAGTTCTAACTTATGCGCATGCTTCAGATCAGCAGCCTGTAAGCATTCTGTTTGAGATAGGTGGTGCAGAGAAAAAAAGAAAAAGCTTGTAAATATGGAAAAACTCTTCACTTGATTTAAAGAAACATCTCCCTCTCCCCTGTGTTTTTTCGCTTTTGGCATCTTCAATCGTTCTTCAAATTAAAATTTAATGGTATTCCAAAAAATGTTTACACTCTTGCAAAATCCCACACCCAGCATATTTTTACAATGTGACATCATTTAGAGCCACAAACAGACACATAAGTCTTTCGTGGGGTGTCTTTTATGCCATTCGGCAGTAAAATGCCAATGTGCTACACTTTACCTGATGCTACCATTATGGAAACTGTCTCAAAGGCTAACATTGCCAACAGTAAATGAAAGTGAACCAAGTAACATTATAAAGAAAACATGATGCTAATGATATTTTCCTTTATCATCATGCAAACCCCTATAAAAATATAGCTGTATTAACCCAAAAATAACATTAAACTACATTGAAACTACATTGTTAAAACAGTGCAAGTACTTGAACGACCATCAGTTAACATGAAAATAACATTAATGACTAATAAATGTGTCTAGCATCTGCCCTCGCTGTAGCTAGGACACAGGGGCTACTCTGGATACTTAAATAGGTGCATTTTTGTAGGTTCTGTTTCCCTATACCTGCAGACTTTTATCATCAAAACATTTGTGTGAGGCATACAAAGACGTATGTGGGGGAAATAATTATTTGATCCCTTGCTGAATATGTAAGTTTGCTTACTTACAAAAAAATGAATAGTCTCTAATTTATGAGGTAGTTTCATTTTTATGGAGAGATGTAGAATTTCAACCAAAAATCAAGAAAAGAATGTTACATAAAAGTTATAAATTGAGTGAAATAAGTATCTGAGACCCAAGCAAAACATGACTTAGTACTGAGTGGATAAACTCAGAACAGCAAGAACAGCAGCAGTCATTTACTAGGTTTGCACACATCTCAAGAGGGATATTGGTGCACTCCTTTTTACAGAAACACTCTACATCCTTTAGCTGCTGCTTGCTAATTCAAAGCTTCAGCTCCCACCACAGACAGCCCACTGCTGAAGAGCGCAAAACCAGTATCAAAGCAGATCAGAACATGGCCAGAGGGAGCTACTGAAGCCCTGCAGGTCTTTATTGTGTGCACAGACTGGAGCATCTTCAGAGAAGCAGCGACCACTGGCCAGCACTGTTTTCATTAAAAACAGATATCAACAGACAGTGACGGCATACATCAACAAATGCATTGAGGATGTTACTGTTATGAAACCTGTCAAGATGTGTGCAAACCAGAAGCTATGGTTTACAGCAGAAGTCCACAAACAGCTGAAAACATGGGATGCTACTTTCAGAGTAAAGGATGCAGAAGCATTCAGATCAGGAAGGACCAACCTGTCCTGGGGCATCAAGCTGAATTATAATTCACCCCCCCTTTTTATACCTTCATTGGTGATCTGTATTATGACTGTTTTGTTGTGTGTTGCACCAAGACGATGATGTTTGTCACTGTGAACTAAATATAGATGACTGGGATTGTGGGTGTCAGAACCATTATAGCAGGGAGGGACATGTCCCTCCAATTTTCAAACTCATTCGTTTCCACCACCACACATTTTGTCTCCCAGACAACAAGCATGTAATCACCCCCCAGCAATGGCTGACCGCCCCCAACAATGACCGAAACTTTGCAAGCTCATACCCCCCCAGACATAGACGGATGCGCCCCTCCCATATTAAAAATGCTTCTGGCTGAGATGACAATAAAGCTCTACTTGACTTGATTTATTAGCTATGTTAGCATGTTTTACTGAACTAACCACAGAAATTCTTTCAGGAACCTTTGGACACATTTAATTTTTGGATTGTATAAATAAAGCATTTTGGTCCCTAGGAACTGTTTACTTCTACACTGAGGGCCCTTGTTTTCCATAAAGAGCTAACACATGGCTACACACACAAAATCTCTTCCCCTCTCTCATGAGATTGAGGTGGTCTCTCAAGTGCAACATGGAACAGTGTCTGTTGTAGCTGCTTGGTCCAATTTTCCTGTGTTTTGACATAGTCGCTCACAGTTTGGCCCTGGGGCTGTTTACCCCAGTGAATGATCAACAAACCCACTGGCTTCAGATCAGATTAGAAACAGCCACTGAGTTATACAGGAACTATCACACGCACCTGATCATGTGACGTCACGAGGCACCGGAGATGACTCGCGTCAGGTATATAAACAGGAAGTAAGTGTCATCCTGCACACTGACATTGAAGTTGCTAAGCTTCTTGCCTACATGTCGTCCCGGTACCGTGAGTACTCAGACTCCTTGAAGTCACTTTATATACCTGTCTATGTGCGTTTTCAGAACGCGGGTTCATCTTGGTGTGAACTCCAACTCCTCTGGGAGCGTTCTGAGAGTAACTGCGTGGCTTAACGGCTTCTCCGTGTGCCTCACATTTAAGCTCCTCCTCCACGCTACATAGTGGACACAGTTCACACTGTCCTGGAGCCATCACTGTTTTGGTTTTTGGCTTTGTCTGTGTTACATTGTATTGTGCACACGCACTGGCCCTTCCTCGTATCTCATCTTGCTGGTGTACGGTTAGAGATTGTAGGCCATTTGCTGATGCACAGTTTGTGTTGGTGTGTTTGTGGTAATCGTCATGGTCATTGTGAATGGGCCAAGCATTTGTGCATAACAATAGACACAGTCTGTAACTATAGAGAGTGGAGGTATGACAGGTGTTTCTAATAAAGAGTCCAGCTACAAGAAGCACAAGAAATATAAGAAAGATGTTTCCAATAAAAAGGCCAATGACTGAAAGTAGAAGGTTGGTGTAGGGTTGGTGGTGGCCTAGTGGGTAGGACACTTGCCTCTGAACCAGGAGGTCATGGGTTTGAATCCTACCTTTGGCATACCACCTGGGTTCCTGAGGAAGACCCTTAACCCGAAGTTGCTCCAGGGAGACTGCCCCTGTAGTACTTTGGATAAAGGTGTCTGCTAAATGATGTAAATGTGTTCCTAACAAAGTCGCCACTCTAAGTAGTCTCATCCAAGCTAATCAGCCCAACCTACTATCTGTCTTTACCACTCAACCTCTGACCTTGGGAACTCTCTAAAAACCTTGCTTTCATCTTCCTAATCAGTTGCACAGCATCAGAGAACTTATTTCATTCTTCTGCCAGGGAGGCCACTCCAACTGTAATGGCTTTTAACCAGGCCAGGTCACTTTCCTCACAGCCAGTTCACCCAGGGGTGTCTAATCATATCCACAAAGGGCTGGTGTGGTTTTCATTAGCACGCATGATTACCTTTTGAAGACTCAGTTTAATTGCATGAACAAGAATAATGTTGGAATGAAGCCACACGGCTTTTGGTGGAAAAGATCAGACCAAAGACACACAGGAAAAGATCAGAGTTAGCCACACAGCTGTTCTGAAATTAACGTAGGCCTGCTGTCACACTTTTTTAGTATCTGACTAGTATAGTTCAAATCAATTCAATTCAATTTTATTTATTTAGCGCCTTTAACAATGGTCATTGTCACAAAGGAGCTTCACAAAATGAAATAAATTGTGTGTGTATGAATGTGTGTGAATGAAATGTCTCTGATGAGCAAGCCAAGGGTGACGGCAACAGTGGCAGGAAAAACTCCCTAAGAAGCAATAGGAAGAAACCTTGAGAGGAACCAGACTCAATCAGGGAACCCATC
>JBBJLR010140730.1:0-16325 GCA_037577145.1 Brachypetersius gabonensis | reverse complement strand
GATATATATGGAATGAAACCCGATATATATATTGAATGATGAAACCTGATATATATGGAATGAAACCTGATATATATATTGAATGATGAAACCTGATATATATGGAATGAAACCTGATATATATATTGAATGATGAAACCTGATATATATGGAATGAAAGCCAATATATATGGAATATTGCACCACGCTCCAGAAGGTATTTAAGCCCAAAACATCTTTCCTCTGCACACATGCCCAACATAGCTAATGGCTTAAAGAGACTATGTCACTATTGGGTCCTGTTCTGACAGGATAGAAAAGGATGAGACACACGCGCAGGCTTCCATCCTTAGTAGGGGTTTTATTTACTACAAACAGGGAAAATAAATAATGCACGGGGGCCACATAAATACAACACAAAAGGAAACCAGGACATAGACCAGGGAGTGTATGCTTGCATAACAGACTTCTGTGAGGAACCACTACATATGAGTGAGAAGGGTCAAGGAAATGAGGTGCAGGTGAGTGTGATGGAGTGATTCGATTCGGGTAATTGACATTAGGGATAGTCTTAGTTTGATGGTGACCCCTAGTGTTCGCAGGCAGGAACTGTGACAGACTAGAATGTGCTTGATTGACATTTACAGCATTTATCAGACACTTTTATCCAAAGCGACATTCATTCTACAGGGGGCAGTCTCTCCCTGGAGCAACTTGGGGTTAAGGGTCTTGCTCAGGGACCCAGTGGCGGTGTGCTGAAGGTAGGATTTGAGCCCATGACCTCTTGGTCCAGATGCAAGTATCCTTCACACTGAGCCACCTTGATGCTGAGTCAGCCTTTAGTCTGTATGCAGGATCGTTTCTATATACATGCGCAGTGCAGAGGGCAACAAGCGCCAAAGGGGTGCGCCTAATGATAATCAAAATAATCGCAATAATCATATTGAATAATTATTTCAATTGAAGATGAAGCACAATTGCCTCTGCATCCTGTCTGTGTTATAGTGGGTTTTTTTTACTTTCTTGTTTTGCTTACATGGATAATTTAACATTTTCAGGGCGTCCTCAAGTTACGACAGAGACCTGTCCCAAGGACAGTAATCTAACGCGAAGCTTTGTTTTAAGTTTGTTCTAACCTATCCTAACACAGTTGTAAAATCTAGAACATAAAAGTAAAATGACATACATATACTGTATTTGAACACTGTAGATTCAAGATTTTTATTTGCCATGTGCACATGAGACCAGCAGTCCATGCACATTGGAATTCTTGTGCAAAGCTCTCAGAATCAGGTTTTTTGATTGGTAGAAAAGACGGGAAAATAAAGCAGAGAATAGAGCCATCTACTAGTAGTATATAATATATAAAATATAAAGATATAAGGACCACTGTACAAGAGGGTGGTATTATCTACAAAGGATTTACATTTACACATTCATGGCATTTATCCAAAGCGACTTTCATTCTCTAACTACAGGGGACAGTCTCCCTGGAGCAACTTGGGGTTAAGGGTCTTGCTCAGGGACCCAGTGGTGGTATGCTGAAGGTATGATTCGAACCCACGACCTCTTGGTCTGGAGGCAAGTATCCTACCCACTGAGCCCCTCCACCCCAAAAAAGGAGATTTTTAAAAAAATACAAGTACTCGTACATTTTGAATATTGCGCCTGATATTGCACCTAAAGTTTCACAAACCTAACTGCTTCAGTTTAGCATATTGCACCTCATTCACCTTATACAGTACAAGTGAGGTGAGGTGTGTGAGGTAGTGTGTAGTGAGGTGAGGTAGTGTGGTGTTATTTTTTAAGTGTTCTGTGTTTTTTGTTTTGCCATAAAAAGTAGTAACAGATGAAATGACAAAAAAGGAAAGAAAAAAAATCGCT
The DNA here is from genome assembly GCA_037577145.1 of Brachypetersius gabonensis. Lineage (NCBI taxonomy): Eukaryota > Metazoa > Chordata > Actinopteri > Characiformes > Alestidae > Brachypetersius > Brachypetersius gabonensis. The sequence goes on along the minus strand of JBBJLR010140730.1, from coordinate 14,462 downwards.
CAGAAGCCATGATAATGACCAAAAAATTGGCAAAGAAAGAAAGACTTGTGCTTAAATGACCATCCTCCCTCACTCAGCCTTAGGACAGAGAAAGAGTGGTCAAAGGAGGACATTGATAGCCTAACAGCCTCTGTCATGGAATATATCAGCTTTGGATAAAAGCATCTGCCAAAAGAATGTAATGGAATGTAACGGAATATCTGGTTCCACTGTTAAAGAAAGGTACGTCCTAGTGCCCCATTGGAATAAAGGTCATCTCACATGACAAGAAGGTTTTCAAGAGACTAGCCCTTGGCACCCTCTGCCTCCTGCTTAGGGCAGCACAATATCCTCATCAGTTTATCTACCAGGTCAGGTAAATTATGCCATCAAGTACCTTCTGCATTGTGCTTACAGCCACCCAGTCAAGCCAAGAGGCTCCCAAAGGATCATATTTTTCATTCTTTCCTTAGTTTTGCGGATTATGGACTATCTGCCTGAAAGTTTACAGTACATATGGCTACAGGACTGTGTCTCTGATACAGTTCTGTATAGAACAGGATCTTCTCGGGGGAGAGTACAACACAGAGGGGAAGACTCAGCATATAGGATGGCAGTGGACAGTTTGAAGCAGCTGCAGCTCAGCATCAACAAGACTAAGGAGTGGGTGTTAGACCTGGGATAATGATGATTTCCTGTCACCCCCAAGTTCTTTGGTGTGGTGCGCTGGGCTGGCAGCATGAAAGTGGCAAACACAAAGAGACTTAACAAGCTGATCAGTGCTGGTTGAGGAATGTGTCACCCTACAGTGTTTTGGTCGAACAGAGCAGCACTTTTAACCACAGACTCACTAGAATAAAGTGCTTCACTGAACGCCATGGGAAATCCTTCCTCCCCTATACTCTATATCTTCTCCCTCTTTCACACACTCACAGAACACATCTGTACAATAACCTGCTGCTGTGGTGTGCGAATCATTACATGCACATAATCTTTATTTTGTGCAATAGCCTTATGTGCAATTTCACGATTTATACGATAAGATAAGAACTTCATTTGTCCCGGGAAACTATTTTGTCATTAGCATGCTCAGTGCAACAAGAATAAAAAAAAACAAAAAACTAACACTGACATCGCTGTGTGTAAGATGTGCTGTACCAGCATATCGGTAGTCACTTAGTGTTCATGCAATTAAAATACATTGATATAAATGCAATAAAATTGCAGCAGGTGATTATCAATAACAGTCAATTCACAGATAAAACCCAGTTGAGTTCTACTGCACAAATCCTATCTAACAGAATGACTGAAAAAGATCACCTAAAGAATGGGTGATCACTATCATGTCACTATTACATGCGATAACAGGCTCAGTATAGAGGATGACTGTTTATTTCTTTGTGTTTACTACTAAAGTACTAGAGCAGTAATTAAATTAACTCATCTATTGAATTTAAATCTGTCATGTCTGTTAGGAATCCCCTAACCTCTCTGCATAAACTCAGACTCCCCAAAGCTGTTAGATGGCAGACTTATTCATTAGGCGTTGACTGTTGGCTGATCGATGTCAAACCTAGAATGTCGGTGACCGCACACTGTGACTGTGGTTCCACCGGACTTTAACCTGTATCCCCACCAATCACAGTGCACCTTCACTTAGAACATACTGAGCCCAGCTGTCCTCATTCCTTTGCTCCTAGACACCCTTACCGAGCTCCCACTAAAGACAGCTGAGGCCACTAATTGCCTGTTCTGCTCCTAATTGCTCCCTAAGCCCGGAGCAGCCTAACCTGTAACACCTGTGAATAACCACCAGGTGCCTCCGAGCTTCTCACCAGCTCAGAGCCAACCTGCTGGTTACACATACCCCCGGAACCCGTGGGTTTAACTCAAAAGACTGCCATACTGACCGTCACCCTGAACTGAACCAAACTCTGATTAACTTCCGAGCTGCCTCTAGCGGCAGCCAACCCCAAAACATCACAAAATCCTCTCCTACTGACCACAACACTTGTGTAAGTATCATACTGCATTTAGTACAGAGTGTTTTCTGAATTGTTTTGTTTTGACTTAATATTTTTTGTTTTTCTTGTCTTTGTGTATTTCCTCAAGGAAGTTTTATTATTCTGATTCTTTCGTTTCATATCTGGATTCGCTCTGCACCATTGTACAATATATTTGAAAGGTTAAGCAACTGTACATACTGCTTTACAGGGTACCTCCATAGTAGTAATATAACACTATAGAAAAACACACCAAGAAGTGTTTGAACGTCCAATCTTCATCAATAAAAGATGTATTTTCACTAAGAATGTTGATTTGTTTTTGAAATAAGAACCGTAAGTTCAAATAAGAAAAACAGAACTATACAGAAATATCATTCATAATATCATTCATAATATATACATCTTCCCAAAGCATGTAAAGTATTGTTCTTCTTTTATGTGTAACTAATTGGGTCATTCTATTTTTTTCATATTTGAATTATTTTATATTTAAATATTTCAACTAAATTACAATGATAATATTTTGGGGTGATTTTATTGTAGAAGAGTGAACTTCTACATGCTTGTTTTTTTGTCTGTGCTATATTGTAATATATACTGTTAATCTACTGTATATACTAACAGTATATATACTGTATAGTTTTGGTTTTCTGATTTGTAATGAAAATACATGTATTCACAATGAAAATATCTTTAGTCCAACAAAGATTGAACTGCAATTTTTTTTTCTTTTTTTTTTTTGTAATTATACGGGGAACTCAAGGTGCCAGCAGCAGCCGAACCCAAGGGACATCATTGGTTTGTTTTCCTCCAGCACTGGAGGTGAAAGTTATCCCTGTTTTTAAATGTGCTCTCATCAAGAACTGAGGTGACTGAGGGGCATTATTTGCCTGTTTTGTTACATTTGTACACACCTGAAATGCTCCAGGTACATGGCAGTCTGCACTGGGAGAGTAGACCACAAATGGAGGAAACACATGCAAACACCAAACCTTGCCTGTGTGGGAGACACTCTGTACATGTAATTTCTTTCCTTCTTAAAACTTAAATCTGGCAATAACCTAATTTGCTTGCATGCCTTATTAGAATAGAGCATCGCTGTCAGGTTTTTAATTTGTGTCTGCACTTCTGAGATAAACGGCAGGAGAGAAGCATGACAGTGTGTTCTAAGAAGACATCAGATTGTTTTGAGTTACGAGTTACGTAAAGAAATTTGCATTTTCATTAACAAAATATAATCACCAGAGTGTGGAATTGCGTTGCCAAAGTATAGTTCAAATTTAGTTAAATATTTTTTCTTGAATGGCTCTATATGAAGCCACTCAGATCTCTCAAGGCTTCAGAATAGCTTAGGGCTGCATAGCAATAGAGTTTTTAAATTCCAAGATGTATTTGCATTTGCTGTGCTGTAGAGCAGTGTATGGAGGTAAACATGCCCTACAGCAGGAGTCAGTATTTGTTGTGTTGTGGTTGAATTTTTGTAAACTTGTTTACTTGTTGGTACCTGATCTAACTAGTTAGACCTCCTTAATTCTTAAACAAGCTGAGAATTCATCATTTATAAGTTATGCACTGAATTTGCTGATTTACATTTGCTGCCTTAGGTATGCTCATATTTGCCAATAATTGTTTAGCTGTGGTATGTTTTATTCATGTGAAAATGATGTAAGCATTGAATCACAATGTATCTCTTTATCAAAACAGATGGTGCATAGGGTTGGACTCCCTAAAAGCTTCAATTCAGTAATATGACTCTAGAAAGTGAAGAGGTAATAACAGTAGTAATAAATGAGAACAATACAAAAGCAGCAAAGGAAAAAACAACAAATGACCCACTATAAAATGTGTATGTGTGAGCACAGTTAAGCCCTAGACATACATACTTTACTCAAGTCAAGTCAAGTAGATTTTATAGTCATTTATACCATATACACAGTACATAGTAAAAATGAAACTACGTTCCTCCAGGACCAGCAACACAAGAACAGAACAGGACAGAACACAAGAGCAACAATACCACTAAACGAGACAGGACACCCCCTAAATGAGACAGGACACCCCCTAAATGAGACAGGACACCCCCTAAACGAGACCAGGACACCCCTAAACGAGACCAGGACACCCCTAAACGAGACCAGGACACCCCTAAACAAGACAGGACACCCCTAAACAAGACAAGGACAAGACAATGAATAGTGCAAATGATGATGGCTACACTGAAGATAAGTACAGTATTCGACCAGGACTGTAGTTTAGCAGCAGAGATGTGCAGGAGAATGCAGGACATCAATAAATAAATATGTGCAATTTAAAATGCCAATAAACTGACAGAACTGACAGAGTAAACCAAAATATCACTGATCATGGTATATAGCACAGTTCCCCAAGAACTCTGCCAGAACTTTATTCACTCATGCTGTATGGCATCACTAAATATTTATAGTGCCCCCTAGTGATGATAAAAGCTGTTTTCCATTCTTCTCCCTAATAAAACTAAGTTCTAAAGACTGTGGAGGTCCCGCTTAATTAAAAACGTACTTCCTCCAACAGTCAAATGGTTTGTTCTGAAGACAAATTCTCATCCCAACACGCTATTTCAGTTCTTTTCTGAGACTCCTGAAAAAGGGTTTTAGAGATGGTTTATTAAACCCCACTCGCAACAGTGATTTTTTGAAACTGAAACACTGTTTTATTCCGCGGACGTAAAGTGGCTAACCTTTCCCCAGCCCCTTTTCCAGTAACACCTCTTTAAATTGGGTTAGAAAAGATCCAGCAATGCGTTATTGCCATCTTTTTTATTCCTGGTCACCGTTGTCCATTTTAATGTAAGCAATGAGATAAAACAAGCTACTTTGGCTTGACTGCATGAAAAAGCTTTGGCGCGATGGACGAAATACAAGGAACATTTCAATAACAAGCCTAGTCAGGATTACAGTTGAAGCATTCACAGACCGTAACAGTTACAGGGGAACACATAAAGTGTGCATCATTACCCCTTTATCTGAGTTTGGGTGACGCCACACAGGGCAAAGCTCCTTTAGAGTTTCATGAATGTCTTTGTGGAGTACATGTGTGTCCATGTGTGATATGCCAAAACTTGGTGTATTGAGTTTGCTTCTGCTAGGTCCATGGGTAGTGAAGTATTCTATAATGAATGGCTGAGACAATCAGTATTTGTTCTGAAATAGGCAAACCACAGCAACAGATACCCCTTTTCCACAGCACTGGTGCCAGTTGCCGGTTCTGGTGCTCAGCCGGTGCTGAACTGGGAACCAGCTAGAGCCGAGCGATTCACAACTCATCCGGATGAATCACTCGGATCCATTAAATAACTCACGAATCACGAATCTGAGGTCTCCATTGAACCGGATCCGTCGAGTCCTAACATCATCGTGTCAAAGTTATAAACCCCACCACATTATACATCTAATAATCATTACAACATAAATTACTACAATAAAAGTTGCATAACCTACAGTTTATTGCACCACCACGCTTAAATGAGGGTTATCCTACATCTTCCTGTGAAGTTAATCCACCTAGTGGTCTTCTCGCCTGCAGCTGATCCTGATTCGGGTTAGCGCTCCTTAACTTCCTCCGGATCTGAACCGCTCAGAGACGGGTCGGCCGGGTCAAATGAGCAGGTTTAATTTAAAGCTACCCGAAACATCGGTACATGATAAATTACACGAGTTAACTTCCTTTCTAACAGAAAATATTAATCAATCGAGTCATAGCTAGTACTAGCCTTTATGTTCCAATTGTTTTGTGTGTTTTGTAATATTTTTTAAATAAATCTTTGCCAGTGAGGTAACCTCGTCTTGATACTTTTATTTGAATTTTAATTGATTAGTTGTCATGCATGACACTTTACTTTCTTTTGAAAAACGATTCAAACAATTCAATTGACTCACTACTGTCAATTTGGCAATAGTTACTAAAGTGACTCGAGTGACTCGCAGATCTGGATCAGTTTACTGAGTGACTCAGAGGGAGCGGGATCCGAAAAAGGATCCGAGTACCCCAGCTCTAGAACCAGCCGAGAACTGGCCCGCATTTATACCAGACAGGAGTTCAGCGGGAGCCGCGGGAGAATACGCGACAGGCCACGCCCACTAAACAGAAACAAACATGGCCGAACTCAGCTCCTGCTTGCTGGTTATCCCCCAAACTTTGAAGATTTATTTCAGTGTACAAATGCAGTTTATTCAGCCGATTATTACCTTTAAAGAGATCGACATCGACGACGATTACGTGAAAGACTCCGCCCACCGCTCGTGACATCACGGGTTCTCGCTACGAGACCAGTAAAGTTTAGGCGGCGGTTCGGTGCTTGTTTTAGGCACCAATTTCTTTTCTGTGGAAAAGCGCTGCACTAGTTCCGAAATTGGGAACATTTTTCTAAAGACATCACAGATATTATTGTCATTTTTCAATAATGTTTTGAAATTGTATTTATATTATTACATACTAGGGGTTACATAGATAAGCCAACTACAACATGCACACACTGAGGTCAACATAGCAGAAAAAACAGCAGCAAATTCCTAGGAGGAACATTTTTTGGGGGGGAAATCAAAAGTATTTGTGTGGAAATACTACACTAGATTAACCTAGTGGGTCTGACTCACTTCAAGTCAAATACTTTGGGTCATTCAAAAAGCAGTGCACATGTTAAACATGTTTTTCGTAGGGCATTCAAATCAAGAATTTGTTTTTCCTCAACGTTGGAGGTATAAGTCGCCCCTCTTTTAAAGGCATTCTCTCATCAAGTGTATCTGTTATGATGTGACTGAGGTGCATTATTTATTCACCTTTTTTTTTTTCAGAGGATGTTTTGAAGTGATCCAGGTGTATGGCAATACCCACGGAAAGAGAATGTGTATAATGTATACAATTTTAATATTATTTGTCTGGTTTTGGCACTGCTATGATTTAATTTTTGTCATGTACATAACCTATTTATCAGAAACAGTAACAGCTGGTGTATGTAGTGTGACATCATGTTGTTGGAAATTAATGCAGACTTCTCAAACACTTACAGAACTCTTCTCAGGTCACAGTGTATGCTGTCTGTAGAGTCTGCTGGCAAATAGAGAGAGCTGCAAAAAGGCCAATTGAGCACACTGAGTACACTGAAACGATCGCCAAGGGGGCTTGATGTGTGACATGATCATCTTTTGGCAATGAGAGAGATTGCCTGTCAGGCAGAGTGGGTCACATGAGGCTTCTTGGGTGGGCTGCGGTTAGATTAAGTCACGTCCTCAGTGGCTGAAGAAGTCAGCAGGGTGATGAACTGATGCCTATGCGTGAGCATGAAAACTTTGAACTTGTAGACGAGAATTAAAAGACGGGAACTTAGTTAGGACTCGTATACTGAGAACTTGGAAAAGAAAGGGAAGGTTTGAGTGTTTGGTGAGGCTGTATTTAACTTTTTTTTTTGTAATTCAGTGTTTTTATTCATTTACAAAGTGACATATAGGATGCAACAAACAGAAACAAGTATCAGACAACTACTGCCTCCCATATCCTCTCCCCACCCACCGCACTTCAGGAATTTACCAGCGGTATCAGTACCCCTTTTTCAAGTAAGATACCAATATGTTGGCACGTCTGGCCGTGCACAGGGAGTGAAGCAGGAGCAGGGAACATGAGGGTTGACCAGCAACTGAAATACAAAACTCCAGAACTTAAATACTGAAACACACTCAGACTAGAACCAATTAAAAAGCACAATCACTTAACATAATCACAAAACACAGGACAACTGACAATGTGAACACAAACACAAACCCACACCGGTTCAAAATAAAAGTCCCAATAAACTTGTGATTGAAATGAAAACAAAGGCATACTCTACCGCCTGCAGGCCGAGAATCTGACATAAGGAAACTGCTGATACTGACACCAATCCCTTCTCTTAAACATATAATAAGACATTTGTCTCAGTTCCTTTCACTGTAACCTTAACATATAGTTTAATGCCTACATTACTATAAAAGATGTACGGACACATTTAGGGGGTTTTATTGAAAGTGATTTTTTTGGCACACCTGTGACGCCTGGGGAACCTTTGGCTCATAAGAGGAAAAGCAGGTCACCTCAGTATTAGGGCAGGGCTCTGGATATGAGGTGTGTATGAGTGTGTGTGAGAAAGACTGTCAACAGGTGTGTATGGTTAAAGTGGTGTGTGTGTTGAGTGAGTGGATGAATGGAAACAGCTGGGCTCGTTAGGAGCTGAGTGAGTGTGACGCGTGATTGGCTGAGTGTAAGTTTAAATCCTGGCTGAATCAGAGTCACAGTGCGTGGTCACCAACAGCCAACATTTTTGTGGGTTTGAGTGTGTGAGCTGGAGGGAAGGTGAAACTGTAACAGAGTAAAAGGAACCGTATCTTGCATGTTGAGTCGGTAGACTCAGAGAACACAGTGCCCTGTGGTTTGAGCTGTGCTGGTGAGAGTCAGGTGTAAAGTGAGTTGGAACTGTGTGTGTGTGGGGATCTCTTCCTGTCTGTGTGTTCCATATTGAGCTCTCTCCCTCTCTTTCTCCTTTCTGTGTACCAAGCAGGAGTGACGAGGACTTAAAGAGGACTTGGAAACATCCAGAGGACAATGAGAAGGGTTCCCGTCTCAGCATAGGAGATGGAGGTGGACCTTTGTAAAGGAAAAGAACTGAAGAAGTTCAGGAGTGGGAAGACTCCTTGGAAGTGAAACCATAGGGGTCCTGTGCATTTGTGTTGGACTTTAAGTGCTTGTGTTACAAATAAACTGTCTCTCTGGAACTTAGTTCCATGCTGCTGTATCTCTCCCCTTCAGACGACATGACAACACCCTTAGCAATCAAAAGTTTTTACACAAATGCTTTCCAACCTCCCTAACCTCTGTGCCTGCCGAAGACTGTTTACAGGTGGTCCCTGGGTTACAACACAGTTCCGTTCCTACAACAGTGATGTAACCTGAATTTTGATGTAAGTTGAAACTAGAGATGCGCTGATCCAATTTTCTGTATCCATATTGGTCCAGTCTTGACTTAAATTACTGGATCTGGGATCGGGAAGGAATAAAGAATGTAATTTGATTAGTTAAAAATTATGGAAAATAATTACAGCACACATAACGTGATTTGCAACGTGTATAACGCGAGAAGATGCATCATGTGATGAGTTTATGTTGTGTGTGAGACTTGCCAACATGTCAGCAGTTTGGAGTTACTTCAGAGAAGGAAAAGCCAAGACTGACGAATGTATTGGGACACCTCGCCCAGGTGTCCCAATACTTTATTCCCCTGCAGAGCGTGCTCGTGGCTTTTCTATACGACAACCTTTCCAAAGACACCTTGATTGCCATAAAAGCCCTGGAGATCCTAGTTATTACCTGAAAACCATTCACCTCGTCCTGGATCTCCGGGGACTATTATAGCGAACAAAGGGTAATTGGAAATGTGTCACTGAGCCCTATGTAACTGTGAAGTTTCACATTTAAGATCATTTAAGGCAAATCTTCCATTTTGGTGAGGGCATATCACAGCATGCAGCACCACCCCCTGCTAAGTAACAGCCAATTGTAATCATGGGGTCTGGCCAATTAGCATATCTCGCCGTTTGTAAAACTGCAACATTTAGATTTAAAGCGCAACATTTAGGGTTTTTTTTAAAACACATTTAAGGTATACAAAATGTATCCAGACATTTTTTAATTAGTTTTGTATCATATTGACAGTTCTAAGACAGTTGTAAAGTCATAACCTAGAGCATAAAAACACAAAGCAGTATTGGTGTACTGTGTGTGAGAGAAGAATACTGCCCTACAAAGGCAAAAGACCTTAACTTCCCAGAGTGTGAAACTGAGAAAAATGACTTTAAAGTTTTTTTAAAGGTCAAGTTTCAGCTTAATTTTTTTTATGTAGATAAATGTATTCATTAAGACTACCTGGCAAAGTTTCAGTGTCCTACCTATCATACAGTTGGCTGGACAGTTGGCTCCCTCTGGGAAGTTAAGGTCTTTTGCCTTTGTAGGGCAGAATATTGTGGTGAGGCAGACCTCCTGTCAGAGGGCCACAGGGTCTGACTAATATATTTATGCCCTGTTTTAGTAAAGGTTCTTGTAATGGTGGGTGTAAAACTCTAGTGTTCATTCACACCCCACGACACTTGCTGCCGCCCCTTGGGGAGATCTCATGCAAGTTCACACCTCCAACTGAAAAAGGGTTTCAAATGTTTTTTGAGGGGTGAGAATGTAATGCTGATGTTTTCTTACCCTCTAATTGACCCCCCCTTCAGTGATACTCTCTCAGTCACAAATTGCAGCCCATTCCATTGGATAGTGGCATATATTTGTCTCACCTGTCAAAGCCTTTTGTGCAAGCAAAGGCTTCACTCAACTATTATTTAATTACATAATGAATGCAGCCAGATATTTACCTTTGCAGTGAGGGAAGTAATTATTGGATCCCCTGCTGAATTTGTAAGTTTGCTGACTTATAAAAAAACGAGGTAGTTTAATTTTTATGGAGAGAGACAGAATATTAACCAAAAATAAAAAATAACATGTTATATAAAAGTTATGAATTGAGTTACATTTCACTGTGTGGGTTGCATTTCAGTGGGTTTCTGTTAAGCTAATTTGTGACAATTCCTGTTAAAGAGCTATACAAATACATTTGATCTGAACTGAAGATTTATGTGGTGCTAGCTGTGGAGGTTGATTAATTTGATCAATTCATATGTGTTCTCCAGAAAAAGACATGGCCACCACAGAACCCCAAGAAAGCTCTTCTTAAAATGGATTCAGTATCATTTCAGGAGATGCCCAAAATATTCAATGACTGGAATGCCTTTGTCTCTAAGATGCTTTTAGTCTTTATTACTGATGTAGGAAAGCATAAGAAAGTCTTATATTAACAAACAAAACTGTTAACCCCTCTGTTAACTGTACAGATAAAGGGTCCATTTAACCTGGTGCATACATAAGTAAAAAAAAAAATTTTTTCTATAAACATTGTTTTCTGCTCAGTTATTATTGAGTATTATGCAATTGTCTTTTTCATCTCATAAGAGTCACAATGATAATCATTTTTCATTCAATGTTTGTTTTCTGTACAATGGAAAAAAGCCTTTTTCAACACAAATGTGTTGACCTTTAACACCTTTGTTTTATTTATACTTATTTTATTCAGACTTTTCAACATTTTCTATCATGGGGCTATGTTGGTAATGTATGTATTGGATTTCTTGGAGCCTGTTCTACTATGCTCAGCACCCATAATTCTTTTGCTTGCCTGCTCTTTTGTAACAAGATTGACATTCAGAGAACACACACAACTCTGCGAAACTCCTTGAGTTTGCACTGGAGTCTGACCCCTATACTCAGAGCTGTCAAAACTAGCTCCAGTCTTTTCAGACTTTTCAAAATAAACTTCCTCTACCCAGACTAGAGATGCCAGATACACTTCCACAGTATTATAATATTGTGTGTACATTTTTGACTGATTAACTAATGCTTGTTATGAAACGTCTGGCTAAACTACTCAGTTGTACTCTTTAAAATATAGGTACATAAAATGCAGTGGCGGCTGCTCTAGGAGTACAAGGGAAGCTCCTCTTCCTCAGAAAATAAATGCTCATAGATGCGCTATCATATTTAAATTGGTTTTACTAAAAACGCGTTCAACTTCATGACTAGCTCGTTCAGAATCAGGTATTTATTGTTTGACGCAAGTTTCTTGTCAAACATTTTCATGCAGCAAAGCGCATTAAACTCTCCTGAAGCTCAGGTTCACTGGAGCTCTATGGGCACGAAGAGAGGAGCTTTTCCACTGCAGAAAAGCTGAACAGTGATTAGATAAATGCACCAAAATTGTCATTTCCAGGGAAGCTCAGCCTCTCTGGGAGTGAATGGAGCAGTGGGCGGGGCCAGAACGCCGGGCTGCTGCATGTTGATTGGAAAAGCTGTCTAAAGGGCGGAACCCCTTTTTTGATTGACAGCATGTTTTAAGTAGACACCAGCACTACAGAGATTTGAGTTCAGTCCCTTGCGGATTTGCAGGTGAAGTTGTACGACAAACTGCTGCACTCTGTGTCATTTGCTGGTGACATAAACCAGTTTTGTTTGTACAAATCTGTGCATAATGGCAAACAAGCTGTGCACAATAGCAGACAGTGCTATTGACTTGCTTTTGGCAAACCCATTTAGTGGCTTCCTTACAAGGAGGGACTCAGAATTAAACAGCAGGGTAGACCAACACCCAAGATTGATCTGGTGCAGAAATCAGGAAAAAATAACAGGTCTTTTCAGCTCTCCTTTGTAAGACGAGGTGAACTTTCTGACTGGAAGTGCTGTGTCAAAGAAAATGTACCTCTTGATGAAACCTCCGGCGGAATTTACGCACAATAACAATGAATTTTATAATGAAGGCCTAATATGAGCTTCCCCTGTTTAAATGGCTAGCAGCCGTCACTGATAAAATGACTCTTTAAAATATAGGTGCATGAAAAGAATCAAACCCACTCTGTAACTACTTTCCTTTCCTAGATAATCTCTTCAGTGGATTCCTTTTTTGGTTCCATTTTTGCACATGAAAGCATGAAAAATGTTTTTAAAGTTTGAAGGACTTCATGTAAACATAATGCAAACAAGGTGTCCAAAAAATCTCAAAAAAGGTATATTCTCCACCAATATTCTCATTTTACGCTTGTGTCCTTTGGGGCAGCTGGATGGCCTAGAGGTTAGGCAATTGCCCTGTGATCAGAAGGTCATAGGTTCAATTCCTAGGACTACTAGTGTCATCGTTGAGGTAGCCTTGAGCAAGGTACCGTCCACACACACTGCTCCCTGGGTGCACGTTGTGGGTGGTAGCTCATGGCTTCAATGCAGATGGAATTTCACAGTGTTAATCCATGACTACAAGGGGACACTTTACTAAAACAAATATTTCCAGTTCAGTATAATGCTATACGTATTGGGGATGTGAGCAGAAACTCGGGTACTTGGTTAATTGTACCAGGCTGCAGTGTTTTAATATTCTGATCACTATTCAGATATTTTATCTTACACTTACACTTACACTTGCCAACAGTTCAAAACCTAAAACCTATGTAGATTTGATGTTGTTGCATAAAACAACAAAATCTCTTTGTTTCACTGAAATATATGTAAGTATATTAAATCATATTTCACTACTATAAAAGCTGTCTTGGTATGAGTGTACAAAAAACTTATTGCCTTCTCCATGAATCCCATGAATACTTTGCCGTAACTTCTGACTTTTCTTTGACAGGTTGTTTAGGTGTACTTAGCCTGCAGTAATTTGGTGGAGTAGCAGATGTTGATTTAAGTATAGCTTTACAGGTTTAAGGCACAGATGAGCACTGATGTACGTTGCTCTGGATAAGAGCGTCAGCTAAATGCCATAATGTAAATATAAATGTCAATGCACTGCCAAGGATGTTTTTGTCCTGCCAAGGATACAATGGGGCTTTATATACCTAACTAACACAAGACACACAAATGAGACTGTTGCACAATACACTTCATATTGTCTACTTCATGCTACATTTGCACTAGTACAATTTGCACAATTCTGTCTTGTCTTGTCTAATATTCCTGGCAATAAATTAAAACTCACATTCTCCTTGAACCAGTTGCACATGTTCACTTTTGTATTGTCTATGGTCCTGTCTTTGTTCAATAGTTAGTAGAAACTTTAGTTTAGATTAGTATTTATGGGTAAGGACTAGCTTTATATTTATGGGTAATTTTTGCTCCTAGTTTTTATATTCTTATATTTATATTTATTTCTTAGACAAAATGCACCATGGGGGGGGAGGGGGGGGTCTGTGTGAAATGGAATTTCGATACCCTGTGTACTGTGTATATTGTGGTATTGACAATAAATCTCTCTTGAATCTTGAATCATTTACTAGACTTAGTAACTCTAGCTGAAGTCAGCAAGTTCCAGGAAGGGTGAGCATATACTCCTTGGAATTGCTAACATGGTGTTACATGCTCTGATGTAAAAAGACTTTATGACAACATAACCATCCGCCATGCCATCTTAGATTGGATTATTTGAGGCATACTCGGTTCCTCATACCATTTATAAACTTCTGTATGGTTATTTTTGAACATTAAAAGCATCCTTAGAACAATTCCTTCTCAACCTACACACCCATCCCTAATATTCATAGGGGTCTGTTAAAATAATTATATTTATTTTTCAAAAAACTCCATGCTGATCATCTTCCTTAACATATAATGTGACAAATAATGTGTGGAACTTTACGCACTTGCCTAGAAACAATATAGAAATGTTTATTTATTCATGAAACATGAAAGATTAGTCATGCACATCTAATCCGTAAGGTCCTGGAGTGGCCTAGTCAGTCTCCAGGCCTTAATCCAATAGAAACCTATGGAGGAGCTGAAGCTCAAAGCTGCACAGAGACAGCCTCGAAACCTTAGTGATTTAGAGATGATCTGCAA
>JBBJLR010140720.1:0-15000 GCA_037577145.1 Brachypetersius gabonensis | reverse complement strand
AAGAAGTAAACGCCGCTTTAGGATATCAAAAGCCAAAGCTATCAACAAAGCCCGAGTTCACCCGATCGGCAACAAAAAAAGGAAATCCCGAATAATCTAGCCCATCTCTCAAATGGCCTCGCCCAGACAAAGCTTGGCTCCTTCTTCCTTGTTCTTTGCAAAGATAATAGTAAAAGAGCAGCAGTTGATTGATTGTTCCCTCCAGGCAGGCCTAAGCAGCTGAAGAGCTAAGCCGCTCCGCACTGAGTAAATCTTGAGTGTGGAATCATAGAGGACAGTTCAAATAGGCCAGGAGTCTGTGATGGTGTCTGAAGATACAACAATCTCGCTGCTCGTCTCCAGAATGTAGTCCCTGTAAGTCTAAGGCATTGGCAAAGGCAGTAAAAAGTTTACTGTAAATATATGCACATTCTTACATCCCATAGCAAACAAGCGTTATCCGGTGATCTAGCGTTTTCATTGTCTTAAAGCGGTAGCTCAGCAAAAATCTAATTTACACAAGTTTCCCTTACACCAAATCTAGTCAACCAACCAAGACTGTCTGAAGTTTCCTTTGTTTGGTGTACACTGGTGCTTCAGTGCTAATGTAGCTAATAATAAAGACACCTAATGAACACTAATTAGCAGTGTGGATCAATCAATCAAGTCTCAAACAGAGTCAAATGAAGCAAATTGATAAGGGAATACTTGTGTGGACTCTGTTTTGAAATATTAATGAACTAAATTACGTCCCATACCTAAAACAAATGTTGATGTTAGACATTTTGTCAGAAACTATCTCCATTTATACAGGCAACTGTATGTCACATAATCGCATAAACAGGTCTATTTGTGATTTATACATGTAGATGGTATGATACTCATAAACGACATTACGTAGTGGCTACAATAGCCTTGTAGCACCAGCCAACTGGAGCTGGACTCAGTCCAGAAGATCTGGCTTCATGTATTCTTGCTTTATAACATGCTATGATGGTAAAGACTTCGCGTTTATCTCTTTTCCTACAGTATATATATAAATATATGTATATAAAACCCTTGGGCACTAAACTGTTTTTCCTTACTTGTGTATTAACCTCAGACTTTTTTTTCTCTCTGGCAAGGTTTGTTAAAGTGTGTAACTTAACTAGCAGTAACTTGGTTAATAACAGATGCTGATTACTTAAGACATAGACTACTTAAGCACTAATGTACATTGCTCTGGAAACCGTAAATGCACTTATGACCAATTATAAAAGCTTATGCCCATATTATAAGCTCTTCTAACAAATTATAGCTGTGTTTATAATGTCAGATGAATACAGAACTCATTGGAAGTGTTACCAAAATACTTATTACGATGACATTCCTTCATTCCAGATGTTTATGTATACACACTTGATGTGTCCATTGTTGTGTGTGATGAAATCTGAGCAGACTGAGAGCGGCTGTCCAAGGGACACCAATGTTTTAAGAAACTACTACCTGGTAAAGACAGTGAAACCTGGTCACTGACCTGCTCTAAATAATACAGCTGGGCTAGAAGACGAGAACAGGGCTAGAATTCTAATTCTGAAGCCAAATAGGCCTATTCACCACCTGTAGGCTGACCAGTTTAGGTGAGCGTTTCAGGCATTTTTGGGATTTAAACCATTGCCTTTGTCCCCTCTCAGACTCTGGCCTTATCGAATGGAAACAGCCTTCCCTTTACCCTCCCTATCTCCGACAACCGCTCTGACCTTGAGTTGGGGGTGAATCAGAAATTATGGTTACTTACTGGTGTTTGCTGGAGTGGAGAGCGAGTGCATATTTGCTCACTTTGACAAAGTGGTTGAAAGTCAAGGGGAAAAATAAATAAATAAATAAATGCCCCAGTGTTGCCGGGGGAGGAGAGAGAGATGATTGCAACCTACAATTATGCTCTGCGAACCCTAATTAAGCTTAGCTGTGGTTTGCTTTACAATGAAAATGATCAAATTGGCACAGCGGTGACTTGACAAATTACATAGTTTCCCACTTGAGCCCGAGGAAACGTCCTTTTTTGTTTACAAAATTTCTTGAGTGGATTTTGAGCCCAAACAATGCTCATATTCCCTCGCCTTGTGAGATGTTGCGACCAACAGGGTTGTGCGTCTGGGACGTGTCAACAGCGCTGAGAGCGAGCACCTGACACCGGCCTCAGCTTGAGCACTAATTCAAATGTCTAGTGCTTTGTAGAAACTTGTAAACGCACACACGATTGCATGTCATAATTGAATAATCAACAGAAAGTTCTTTTCTTTCACTGCTCATTTGTTTCTATGGCTAATTCCAATTCTTTGGTCTAATTTCTAGTAGCAAATATTTGTTTTGAAATTAACAGGCAAATAAACTATAACTATGTATTTAAAGGGTCCTATTTTTTTCATTCTCTTAAGTTTTTTTGGTCTAATGTTCATTTATACAATTTATGTGGGTTTACATATCAAGAACAGACATTATCAATAAGATAAGAAAGAACTTTATTCATCCCAAGGGAAAATCTTGTGGAATAAAAATGAGACAGAGAGTTAGGAGGGGAAAGAAAAAAAAAGAGATTAACAAAATAAATCAAATAAAATAGTAATAGTGCAGAATAATACGTAAACTATTACAAAAACGAACAAGTAACTATGAGAAAAATAATTAAATAACAGATTATTAATGCGAGGGGTTATAAAGTGACAAAGTGAAAATATTTATTTATTTATTTTTGCATTACCTTTCTGTCTGGTTTCTCCTGCATTATGCCTGATTCAGAAAGAAGCCCATGCTAAAACACTCCTTGTAGCTTCAACGATGATAGGGTGCGCCTGGATTGCTGGGATTGATGTATAAGTCTTTTTGTGACATCACAACAGAAGAATTCAAAATGAACGTTTTACTGAGAAGATTTCGTATGTGGAAAAAACCTGATTGTCCTTGAAATGGGTTACCCCACAGAAACAGTCTTTACATGCTACATTCACATGCATTGTGCGGGTAGTTCACTGGCTCCTCTTATTCAAATCATAAAATAATTACACAAAAATGAGTTATCGGTTTCGGTCCTGGCCAGCCTGACACATTTATGCTAGACAATCAAGCGCAAGCAGATCATATCACATAATACACGGAACAAATGTAGTCGTATATCCATGCTATCCAACATCGGCTATAGTTTGTGTACAGAGCAACTAAGACAAAAGTATTTATTACTCTATGGGCATATGCTTAGAAACTCACTTGCTGTGAATCTGCCTGAAGCATTCAAAGAGCCTGTGTTGTCTGGGTAAACCACAGGCTCACTTTGTAACCATACATCAAACCTTATCCCATTAATGTGCTGTGGTGCAATTAATTGCCAAGTTCTTAAGGGATGTTTGCACTGAAATTGATTAAGATCTAAGGTCTGACAAGACTAGCATGAAATTACCAATCTGCCCCAAGAATGTATGTGCATGTTGGATGTCTCTCCAGTGGCTGCTGTGCAAAACTGGTTGGATACTGGCCCTGCAAGATCTTTACCGAAAAGGCACCCATTCTAGTTTTGGACCGTTGAATTGGAGGAGGCATCAAGGCCAAGGGTCTGATGTACTATTATTAGGGGTGTTGAATTAACATGTAAATTTCCATCAGAAAAAATAACGTGTTAAAAAATCAACGCTGATTAATCGGATGCCGTGGTGACTCTTTACATCAGGGGTGTCGGAAGCATTTTTAATTGGGGGGTCATACTGTTGGAGTACATCAGGTCTAAAATATATCACCTCAACGCAAAGCATTTAGGAACGAATCCGGCAGTCCAAGCCAGCACAGCCCGATCCCAGTACCAGCAGCCAGCCACACTCGTCCAGGCATTCAGACCCAAACTGAGCACGTCTACCTGAGACCCACTGACTAACTCCCTGACAAAATGGTCTCTGAGTTTATTTTGTCACTTACATTATCAGGGAAACAGTGTGAAGGGGTGTTATTCTATTGTTAACACCCGGAAAACACTAGATCTATCACCGCTCACGCCCATTCCAGAATGAGTGTGATTAATTTAGATTAATTAATCAGAGAGCTTCTAATTAATTCGATTATTTTTTTATCACTTGACATCCCTAATTATTATCAATTCAAAAAGCAGATCATAAAAAATCCAGCATTATTATGAAAACAGTTTAAAGTGAAAGTGAATACAAATCAGATGCTGAAGGATTGAGTAATTAGATTCAACTTTACTCTCACTGCATGTAGTACAAGTTCTGGTCCTTGTTCCCAAACTCAAGCACCCACAAAGCCCTACAAATAACGAACCAAATGAATTGAATAATGTGTTTATGAAGAGAAATCCACAGGTCAGTGACCCCCTGCGATACCCCTGGCTCTCACAGTGCACTTCTGCTTCAGAAGTGTGTAACACTTGTATTCCTGCTTGCAATGGGACTTCTGTTATTCTTACAAAGAATGAAAGAACATCTTTGTCTTTTTTTAAGAGCTCCTCCCTTGTTAATGTGAGATGGCTTGGCTGTTTAATGGAGTGATGTTGGGTAATTAGCCAAGTATAAGAAAACAATTTGATAGCAGATTAATCAGTTACAGGGAAGAGAACAAAGTGAATGAAAGTCAATTACAGTTCCTCATACTTGCAATGTAGCTAGGCACTCTGGGAGATTAAGGGGGGATACGATATTCAAGGCACACTTGTCTGCTTCAGATTAACTAATTGCATTTTGGTACTTTTAAAATGGACTCATTTATCTTGATAGGACAGGTGGCGGGATAAGGCAGCTACGCCACTTAGTAGATCCTGTGAACTCCATTAGCCGTGGCACTGAGTGAGAAAACCAAACAAAAGTTGTTGTGGAAAAATGCACCGTAATGCACCAATTTGGATATTCAACTGCATCATTTTTTGAATGCTTAGAAGCATTTACACCCATATTCAATAACACGTGTGTTCATTTTTTGATGACTCTTAGATGTGAACATTTAAAACACAGAAAGCTCTGTGTACTGTTTTTAATGTTCATAGTCTGTACTGCATAATTCTCAATGGCACCAAAATTGTACCATAATAAATGAAGACGTACATTATTGAGACACTCCTGTTTTTCAGGGTTACTTTCATTGAAGGACAATCTTAATGCTTCAGAAAACCAAGGCATTTTGGAAAACGCCATGCTTCAACTTTGTTGACACAGTTCGGGGATTAACCTTTTCTACTCCAGCATGACTGTACACCAGTGCACAAAGTAAGCTCTATAAAGGAATGGCTGGATAAATTAACTGTGGAAGAACTTGACTGTCCGGCACAGAGCTCTGACCTCAACCCCATCCAACATCTCTGGGATAAACTGGAACGGAGATTGTGATCCAGGCCTTCTTATCCAACATCCGTGTCTGCCTCATAAATGCTCTACATAATGAATGGGGCACAATATTTTCCTTTTTCTTTGTTGGGTTCCAGAAACGCATAGTATCGTATATTGTACTATCATTTTCACATTTTTTCTTGTGGCAAACACCTTCTCACTTTGCTAGTATGGCAAGACCACAAGGCAGACCACCCGCAAATCCACCGCTGGCAAGGTGCTCAGGAAGCAGCTGGTCATGAAGGCCTGCAGGGTCTGGTGCATGAGATCGCTCAGGATTTCAAGTCTTCTTCCAGAGCTCTGCCATCATGGCCCTGCAGGAAGCCAGCGAGGCGAGACTTGGTGGATCTGTTCGAGGACACGAACCTGTGCGCCATCCACACCAAGAAAGTCACAATCATGCCTAAAGAAATTCAGCTGGCCCGCCGTATCCTTGGAGAACGCACTTAAACTTCTCTTAAGGTTCCCAATGTGGAACGCCCTCCCTGAACATCTGAGGATAGCACAATCCATTGTCTGCATTTTTTTTAAAAAAGGACATTTTTTGTAATAGAATTTACTCTTAAAAAGTATTATAAACTCTTCTTAATGTAATGTGTCTGTTCTTTAATTTTTATTTCAGGATAATTTCTGTAAAACCTTGAGTGTTGTGAAAGGTGCTTTTAAATTAATAGTATTGTTATTATTATTATTATTATTATTATTATTATTATTATTATAAATTCCCACAGAAACTCCAAAATCTTGTGGAAAGTCTTTCAAAAAGAGTGGAAGCTGTTATAACTGCAAAGGGGGCAGCAACTCAATATTAAGGTCTATGGATTTGCCATTAAAGTCCCTGTTGCTGTAATGTCTATACAGTGTAGTAAAATCTAAGATATTATGATGCAGGGATCATTTCAAACTGTACTAGTTATATACAAGTGTATATAGATTCATATTTTCAAAGCTGTTGACGTTCCTTGCGATATGAAAAGTGGCGAGAGCTCTAAAACGATTGCTGTGATGTTGCATAAGCACTTCAGGATGAATGACAGTTGAAAGACTTTACCCTGAATAACTCACAGATGAAAATATTCCAATGTTTTTAGTAGCTGATTACATTTCAGTGTAGTAAAGTGCACTAGAGGCTGCCTGTATTCTTACATGCTTTCCTTTCAAGCCTTTGATATACACTTAAGTTAGCAAGCCTCTTAGTGGCAAGCTGAAAATTCGGTACTCCGTGGGTATTAAAATGTGAGCTGGTGGAATCCATTCTCACAAAATATCACAGCCCTCAGAGTGTGAGTGGAATAATAACTGTGGAAATATAATAACCTGCACAGTCACATAGGACTGCCTGAGCAGGACCAGCTAAATCTCTGTTGAAAAGTAATATAAACTAATATGTTGTCTTTCCCTTTTTTCAACAAGAAGACCTTGGACAAGATACAAGGGTCATAAAAACAGAAATGAAGATTTTTTTTTTTTTGAAGAGCTCTTATTAGGTCTGGTTTATTCAAACCTTACTGTGTATGACAGTTTATGTTTGCTGATTTGTATTATGTTTGTGTGTTATTTGACATAAACAGCTTGAACATTTCTGAATCAGAAACAGAAAACTTGGAGGAAATTGCTCATAAAGATATCATAAATACAATATCAAATATAAAGTCTAAATACAATATCAAATATAAAGTCTAAATAAGTGCAATCAAAATGTGCAGAAATAAACTAGATTTGCTATATATAAAATACATGAGAACACAACCGCAAAATAGTTCATCACCTAAAGCGATTCTGTTGCTCAGTTTTATGTAATATTTGTCTGAGCTTTATTAAATCATCTTTATTTTTGTCTAAACACATATAGGTTAATTCCATCTGCATGGTCAAAGCATACTCCAGGCAAGCCCAGACTATAGGTCTGGACGATAATCCTGATGTTTTTTTTGGATGATCACCTCTCATGTGCCACTGTCCAACAAACACACACTGCCCAATCCGGCTAAGGCCTACTTTTCTTTAAGGTAAATACTGGTGTAGATATTATAGATCGTGCATAAGTTATCTGAAGTTATTTGAGAAGTATAAACTGCGCTACTCAAAGAATGAATTTGTGTGTGCTTTGCTGTATATTGCAGATTTTAGCATGAAACAGGATTTGGTAATGAGAACGTCTGGGGACATCCATTCATTTTCTTTGACCGCTTAATCTTTACTAAAGAGTGATTGCAGCATGTATTTGGATTAAATTGTATTTTGTGATGGCTGCACGAAAACTCAGGAGATATTTCGCTCTAAATGTGGGTGGAAACTATTTTGAAATGGTGGGAACAACCTCATTGTGACATTTGTAACAGCTATAATAATGACGGAGCCTTGTCCTCACTGGCTAGAAGCTCTAACAACAACCATGTAGATGCAAAACTGTATTGAATTCAAGGTAACCGATTCAAACTTATTATAGCTTGACCATATGATAGCATGTTAGCATGGGAAGTCCCTCTCCTCTCTCCACAAAAATACTCTAATTAAGCATACAAGAAAGTTTCATTAAGCCAGATGGTACTTCATGAGAGTATTTGAAGTGCTTTTGTGGAATCAGTTTTGTGATTCATTCACACCTCTGGCAAAATTACATCAAACTGTGTTTTTGAAATGCTGACAATAGCTTCATTTAGCATATTGTATCTATCGGTGGCCTTGTGGTTGGGGAGTTGCACCTGTGATCAAAGTCTACACACACTGCTCCCCAGGCACTGTGTTCCTGGCTGCCCACTGCTCCAGTTGGTGAATTTCGTGTTTTCACGTGGGCACTTTGCACAATATTGTTTGCTATCATAGCATGCATGTTAAAAAAGCACAGACTATGGGAATCTGGAGTGAGTTTTAGAGGAGTACACCTGTTAGCAACGCAATACAGCATTCAAATTTTTTACGAGTTACCCCTACATGAGCAATTTCTTTACGAGGCCACACAAGACTAAGGAAACTTAACAAGATTCTGCCTCTCCACCTCTTTTTTTCTCTTTCCCTCAAGCTCTGTTCTATATCAAGTTTAGCAACAGGCTTAGCCACTCATTCCTGTCAGCCCAACTCTGCTTGCTCATCCGCCACACCTAAACGAATCAGCAACACGGCAGCTATTGCTTTGGTACATCTGGCACGTTCTTTTCCTCATACTCTTCTGACTGCAACATTGGTTTAGTAAGACTTATGACTTCAGCAAAGAGGTCAACAGGGTCAGCTCCTGTCTTTTATTCTTTTGTGTGTGTTAAAAGAGGCCATTTACCTGTAAAAGTGGAATCAAACCAAGCAAAGGTGAATCATCTCAATTGTCTACCTGGGATTCCTGTAAGCCACAGTCAAACATTTCTGGAGAAGTGCTGACACACACATCGTAGCACAGCCACAAGTATGTATCAGGGGGTTTTCTCCACTTGGAAAAGAGTTGCTGACAGTCGTTTTCAAACATGTACAGACTTCACTCACTACTGAAGTGATCCTCCAAAGCTGATTTATGGAGAGGTCAGTTTGTTAGCAGCATTAGATCACTGATAGAAGCTTCTTTCTTACAAAATACAACATATTTAATTGAGTACTCATATTTAACCCGTGTACTCTGGGTTATATCAGTGCAGTAACTTTGTTTCATATCTCCATATATACACATCCAGTGATTTAAAATGTAGTGCTCTGGAACTGGTTCAAAAATGAGCTTTAACAACATATGGGTTCTAGAGTCTCTAAATTTCATTTTTACTGAAATTTTGATTTTAGCGTTTATTTATTTTGATATTTTTAAGAAATAGGCGAGGTCAGCATCTGCATTAATACCACTTTTCTTAGATATTTATCAAAAAAGAAGAAGAAAAATGTATGATTCCAATACATTCACATACACATAACACTAGTTGTGTCCATAAACAGAAAGTGAAAGAGTGAATCAAGTGTCTGCACAGTCTAACCAAGCGGCACAGCTGAGATAATAACGTGGTATGATTACTGAGTATAACTTTAATTGAAACATATGAACAAAAACAAAGTACATGTACAGTATATGTATTATTTTATTTTGACCAGTGTCTATAGATGTTAATATTTAAACAAACATGTAACATTCTCTTTTTATTGGTACTACTAACATGATAAAGAGAATGATGTTGATAATTTACAGTTTTCATGTTCGTGCTCAAACTTTCCCACATTTCCGCGAGGTTGATTTGGTAGATTCATTCGCAGTCGGATCTGATCATAAACAGCTTGACTGAGCTGATGAATCGAGGCAGTTGTGTTAAATTTGCTCTTCCTTGTTTGGGTTATTGTGTTTATTTTATCAGTAACCACATCCAAATACCTTCATCTCGACGTCCTGCACCAGATTTGGCTAAATGGCTCTTTTCAGTCTGCTGTGTCTGGCCATACACACACACACACACACACACACACACACACACCAAAAATATCACACAATCACCTCGCAAATGCATTATTCTCAATGCTAGACATATAATAAACCCTCACACACACAAAGACACACACACAAACACACACAAAGAAAAGAACAAAGAGATATTAAAAAAAGTAGATATTATGTCCAATTAACATCGTTGCACAAAACATTAATGTAATGCATCAAGCATGACTGATCACGTAAAACCCACTTTTCAACTTCCAGAGAAAATGAATTTTTCAGATCAGTGGAGAACATATTCCATTATTTGACGTCTTTAAAGAAACATGCAGATTGTCCAAAGAAAGCAACTTCTGATCTCATATCCGTAGGCAAGGCAGGTCTGTTTATATCACACATTCTCATAAACAAATATGATCCAATGTGCTTTACAACAATAAAAAGGAATTATAGATTAAGATCTTTGGCGTAGTCTTTGTTGCATCAGAAGTTGCAGTCTTTGTTCTGCTGAAATTATTTGGTGAAAAAAAACAGATCCAGGGGGTCCTCAGGTTACACCACAGATTTGTTCCTTCAACAGTGATGTAACCCAAATTTTGGTGTAAGTTGAAACACACCCCAGCTGTAAAATCATAAAAATATAACTAAGCCACAGAAACAAAGCTGATGGGGGGCAGCATTATGTATTGTCTTAAACACCAAACAAATGTTTAAACATTATTTAAACACATTATTTTTTTTCAATAAATGTTTATTGACATTATTTATAAGACTGTCAGCATTCAGCATAGTAGAAACTATTGCAACAATGATTGTTTCAGACCAAAAAAATATTTATATATTTTTATAAAGTGATAAAAATTGCTTCAAAGATGCCTTCAAAGCTCTCCCAGAGACCAACGAGACATACAGAAATTAAAAGAAAAAAAAACTCATCCACTATGGTTCTAATATGTCTTGTTTGATTTTAATGTATGACCAATCATCTTTTTTCAATGTTTTGGTGCAACAAATAACTAATAAATTGAATAAAGGTTAGTTTTAGAGTGGAATTCCACTCTGCAGTATTGATTTTTTTATTTCTAGTTGCTTCTTTGGTCTGTGTATCTTTCTGTAACTCTGTCAGCAGCTCTCTGGCATATCTAGTGTTGGTGTGAATCAAACATTTGAGAGTCGCTGCTTTACTTGATACTATTCCAAAAAAAAAGAAAAAAGAAATAAATGTCTGTTTCCAAGCTTCTAAGTTAGCAGTAGTGTAAAGTTCTGTTGCATGCTCTTACAGGTCTGGACCTGGATCCAGCATGAAGAATCACTGTATTCTTTCAGCAGCCTTTTAAGAAGAAGCCTGTGTTTCTTGGCAAATCAACTTTGATGGTAAACCTCTTCATTGAAGAATGTTCTGGGTTATCTAATACTTTTTGTATTTTAAATACAAAATAAACAGAAGTAAAATGTCACCAGTACAATAGAAATAAACAATTTCAATAATCTGATTGTCAAATAATTAATTTCTTCTAAGCAAAAAGAAGAAAAATTGTTTTTGTTACATATCTCCAAAATAAATCAGATTGTGAAGAGAGATACTGATGGACTGCATTGTATCTTGCAGTTTAAATGCCTTTGTACAGTGTTGCAGTATTTAACCACAATTTGTGTCAGAGACAGCAATAGCATTAAATGACTCTCTTCACTACATTTAAAACTGTTTGATTAGTTTGATCTAGACGTGTATGGAGAAAAAGAATATGTCTGACTGACTGGACAGACTGTTTCCCCATCACTGAAATAAGAGCTGAACTTTTGATTGAATAAATCTGTGCAAGAGTCCCACTAGACCTTCGCAATAACAACCTTTATTTAGTCAGAAAACAGATCACTTGTTGGCACGAAAACGCTTGTCACACAAAGGTGTAGCACCAAGTTAACTTTATTAGTCAAAAGAGAAACGACCAAGATTTATCTCAGTGGATTCTAAACTAAAGGAAACACAAAATGTTCATTGCAAGACCTTTAACAATGTGCTTATTTCTATTATTTCTGTTATCGTGCTAATTTCTAGCATTCATTTCAAAATAAACCTTCTTCTCTCATTTTCAATATCATGAGATAAAAAGGCTGCTCATGAAATAAAGCGTATAAATGTTGAAAAAAATTATGCGCTACATTTTGAATACCACATTTCTTCCACTAAATATATTAGACAGCAACTGAATTGTCATTTTTTAAGATGATGTATTGGAAGCAGGAAAAATTTGTTTAAAAAATGTATCAAGTTCTGTATAATATAAAAAATATGAGCAAATTTTGTGCTAATTACACCAAGACATTCCACTCTTTAGAAAGGCTCCATGCAAACAGTAGGTGATAAAAGATCTTCCTAAAACTTTCAGGAACATTCTTAAACAACACAAAGGGTTACAAAGCCATCGCAAACACCTTAAACGTCATTTTCATTACAGACGGTTTAATAACATGCATTTTCAACTGAAAATGAATGGCAACACAGCTATTTGTCTCTTCACAGGGGCATTAAGTACAACTGATCGCAGACAAAGGATAAGGAAGGTAAGGGAGAAGCCAACAGTCAAGTATATTGTTACACGACCATTTTCCAGCCTTTCCCTCCCATAACATGGTATATTTGCCTTAACAATATTCTGTATGCTTACAAATACATAGTTTTTGTTAATATGTATTATATAAAATTATACCTGCTATTAAATTACACAACTGTTTTTTGAGCTAGGCCCCTTACTTCCAGTAAAGGTTAATCTAAATGCTTCAGCAGACCAAGACATTTTGGACAACACTGTGCTTCCAATTTGTGGACACAGTTTGGGGAAGAACCTTTTCTATTCCAGCATGACTGTGCACCAGTGAACAAAGCAAGCTCCATAAAGACGTGATAGATTGGATGAAAGTGAAAGTGACCATTTTTGTCATACGTGAACACCCCACAGCACACAGTGTGAACAGCACGAAATTCCACCTCTGCATTTAACCCATTCACCAAGTGAAGCAGCGGGCAGCCAGGAACACGGCGCCCGGGGAGCAGTGTGTGGGGACGGTTCCTTGCTCAGGGTACCTCAGAGGTGCCTAGAAGTCTTGGGAATTGAACCCACAATTCCCTGATCACAGGGGGCATGCCCTAACCACTAGTACAGTGTGGAAGAACTTGACTGGCCGCACAGAGCCCTGACCTCATAAATGCTTTGCAGAATGAATGGGCACACATTCCCACAGAAGCTCCAAATTGTGGAAATCCTTCTAAGCAGAATGGAAGCTGTTAAAGCTGCAAAGGGGAACCAACTCGATATTTAAGTCTACATGTTTGAATGCAGTGTTACTAAAGTCCCTGTTGGTGGAATGATCAGGCGTCCCAATACTTTTGTCCGTGTAGTGTAAATATACGCTTCACCCGTCACCTAAGCCACTGACGAACACACGCCCTTTGGGAGGCTGGCCAAGTTCGGATGTCTATTTCAGTGTTAAGTGTTTCTCTCCTCCTTCTGAAAGTGAGCCTTGTGCCCCTGAGGATTTTCCTCCAAGCAACCCTGTTAATAAATAAAGGACTTCAGGACCCTCCACTTTTCCCTGCTGCTCTCCCAACACTACTTTGCACTCCAGCACTACACACACTGCAGAGGAGGGGCACAATAACCCACCCTTCAAATTCTAGACTGGCTGTGACTAACCGGCTACTTTTAACTCATTTGTCTAAAGGGCTCTTTTAAGGTCTGATTCCCTGTAATTATTGTCTTATTGGATACAGGGAGGATATGACATACGAAACACAATTGCAGTCCTGATAATTACAGTGAAATCTGATCACTAATGAAGGCTAAATTGATATATTACTGTAATAGATAAATGTGATAAGGAATTAAGCGTGAACATCTGTTTGATTCAGTGCTCAATTATTGTAATTACTCAGATAAATTGGAGAGATGAATGGTTTGTCAGACATAAAGGGAAATTGGGCTTTAAGTGAACCACAAGCAATAGATTACATTAAAAGGTATAATGCCATTGTAGCTATCACGCTTGCAAACAAGTCTAGGCACGATGTGCATCGCAATATAAACCGAAATGCATGCAGAGGCATTTTAAAATGGGCAAACACGAACGCTAGCGCTAGTATTAACTTGCCAGCACCACACACATAGGATACAGTTGTAATCTTTATGATTAGTTAATTCTGTCAGAACCTTGACAGCTACAATCCTGTTGCTTTAGTTTCCTGTTTTTCTTCATTCTTCTCTCTTCTCTTTCATAAAGCATGACATACAGTTATGAAATTAAGGAGTTTGTATGCTTGTTGGAATATACTATATTTGCCCATTTAGCCTACATGAGGTAATGGATAATGGTAGTCTAGATGCATACAAAAGTATATTTTTATGGATTTTCAAAATACTTTTAACCTTTAAAGTGTTCTTGTATAATGTGATATTCAAAATGTATCCTCTTTCTCAGTTTAGCTCATTCACAATGAAATATAATTTTATATGATTATAAATGAAATAAATCAGCAAATTTAGTAGTTTAACAGTTAACAAAAACATTTGTTCTCTTAGGGCTATATTTATTGTCCACTATAGCCAACCTTTCATTTCTAAATCAGTCTCATATTCATGGAATCTGTCAGTTTTGTAATGTGATAGTGAGCAATTTTACCCAAAGCAATCAAGAGAGTTGGCCACAGACTGTTTAGAGACATGGACCCTTTATGAGGGCCCACAGGTCTTCTATCATTTGACCTTCCTAGAACCATTTTCTGGCTAGTCCGTCTCTGGTCCAGTTGGAGCTGTGGGATGCATGGACCTTTTGAAAGATGCTGACTTCTTCCAGGACCACTGCATGAGGAAGGTGACCTCCAGAAAGTGGCAGAAGTTTTGCCAGTTCGTTTTCACTCCATCCTCCTCTTGAAACGGCCCGACCAATGCACTGTTGGTAATACCAGGCCATTTCATCATCCCACTCCAACCTTGCTGGAAAGTCAGTCGAACTCGAGTGTGATGCCCATTAGCAATCCAGCCAGAGGCCCATCCATCAGCTCCACCCAGTGTCACTCTCATCTCACCTGTCCAAAAAGCTCTGAAAAATCAGTTTTTTGTGTTTTATTTTGCCCCTTTTTCACAGTTGTGTTTGTCTTTTTTATCTAAGGGCGGCTGGTTTAACTTATCAATAATTTACATTTACATTTATGGCATTTATCAGACGCTTTTATCCAAAGCGACTTCCATTCTCTAACTACAGGGGACA